>JANAVB010033018.1:2766107-2869266 GCA_029216955.1 Iris pallida
GGCCCATGGACCAATATGGTCGTCGCCCGAAAAGATACAAAATCCATTTTAAAACCAATACTCCAAGATGTAATTTATTTTGCAAAGGCCGGAATTTGAAAATAATTTTATTCAAAACTTTAAAATATATTCCCGAAAATTTGGGCAGTACCTCCTCTATAATTGGAACAACCCAATCCTAGGAAAATGCCAACACCCACAATATTCCAAATCATAAAACATTCCCAACCAGAAATTCCAATTTATCCAACCCAAGATTAGGTTTATATCAAATCACAGAAAAACATTGAACTATAAAATTCGGAAAACCAGAAATAACTCGGAAAATCGAAAAACCACAGAACCTTTCTAAGGAAAATGGTCACAGACCATTTCCGAAAAATCCGAACATCTCTCGAAACTTCCTAGAAACCACAGAACCATCAAACAACAACATCCAAACCACAAAACTATTCCAAACTAAGTTCGAAGAAACCGAAACCAACATCTCAATTATCGATGTTGAATCCCATGTCAGGATCGGAGACCATGTCATCATCGACACTGAGGGAGGGACACGAAGATACGAAAATATACCTCGGGTGCTCGGCTAGAGCTCTCAGATGAAAATAGGAAGGAAACGGAAAACCCACGAATCTCGTAAATCCAAAACACGCGGAACAGCGGAACGTGCCTCGAAAGCATGGTTCTGAACAGAAACTGTGCACGGGGAAGGCAGCGCGCACTGGAGGTGTGCACGGCAGCAACGAGAGGCGCCGGGGCTGACTTGGGGGGCGACGGTGGTATGCGGCCGCGGGGAAGGCGGCGGTCGGCTCGAGGAGGCCGCGCGGTCGCCGGACAGGGAGGCGGCGTCGGGGTCGGCCGAGAGGGCTCGAATTAACGCTGGAGGTGGTTCGGGGCGCACGCCGAGGAGAGCTCGGCCGGAATTGACGGCTAGGGCTTGTGTTTTGGGAAATTTATGGTGAGGGAGAGGGTTAGGGATGGTGATGTAGGAAGAGAGGGTGGGGATCTATTTATATAGGAGGAGATTGGTGGTTACGGGAGCCGAGGGGGTCGCCGGCGGTTAGGAAGGAGAGAGGTCAGCTCGGTTTCGGAAAGGGAAAAGGGGGTCGGCCGTGCGTGTATGCGAGAGAGAGAAAGAGTGAATGAAAAATAAATAAATGTTCTCTACAGAACATTTAAGTAAGGGTGAATGAAAGGAAAATAAATGTACAGAACCTTTAAGAAGGTTAAAAGGAAATAAAAAAGAAATCATAATCTAATATTTATATCAAAATTAAGTCCTGAAAGCCGAGTTCGGCTCGGAAAAATAGGACAAAATTGAAAATGGGTTTCGGAAAGAAATAAAATAATAGAAATAGGTTCGGGATGGGTTCGGTCCAACATTAAAATCCAGGAATAATAATATTTCTAAAAATATGGTTATCCTAAAATGATAATAATTAATTTAACAACAAATTATAAAAAATAAAAAATTTACAGGTTTGACCAAACACTAAAATTCCAGAAATAATAATAAAAATAACACTAAATTAATTAAAAATTACGGGTTTCACACCCAATCCCTAACTTTTCCCTCTCTCCTCACCTTCACACCCCCTCCCCTCTCACTCAGCCGACACAGCCACCCATTTTCCTTTTTCCCTCAGCTCCCTCTCTCGAGCTCACTCCCTTCCCTCTCCCTCTCGATCTCTCTCTGCTCTCCCCTCTTCCTCCTTACACTCTCCTGAGCCCCTCTCTTCTTCCGCTCTTCCTCGACCCAACACCACTTCCACCGCCACCGACCTCCGTCCCGGCCTCCCCCATCTGGTGCCACCACGGCTCCCACCGCCACTGCCACAACAGCTCCCACCACCATCACCGCCATGGCGACCACCACCATCATCGTCGTCGTCGCCTCCCTCCACCACCATCTGCCATGATCGTCGGCCCCCTCTTCTGTGACCGCCACCACCTGTACCGCTTCTACCGTCGCTGCCATCGCGGTTCTCCTCCGGCCTTCCTTTCCCTCTGTACTTCCTCCTCCTGCCGGCGGGCCGACCTGGCCGGGCCTCCTCGCACACTGACGAGCCCCTCCACCGGTAAGATTTTGAGCACCCCTCTCCCTACCCTTTCTCAATCTGTGTGCTCCTCGGAGATCGAGCCGCGTGGTTCGGCGCGCGTCGGGCAGCGTGCTGTCTCAAGCCATACGCTGCCACGTGCAACGTATTCCTTGGACAGTGCACCTTCGGTTGGTGCACCCCTTATTTTTGTGCTACCTCAGGACACGTATCTCGAGCTTCGTGTACACCTCGAGTAACGGGATGCTTTGGGCCCTGCGTTGTTTGGGTTGCATGCCATCTCGATTCGCGTGTCTTAGTGTGTGAGATGTTTTGATTTGTGCACCCCGATCTACGTGCTGCCTTAGGCAGCAGGACGCCTTGAGCCCCGTGCTGTCTCGGGTACCATGCTATTCAGTTTTCATGTTGTCTCGATTCTCGTGTCTCGGCCTTTGTGCCATCTGATTTTGTATCGCTTTGATTTTTGTGCATGCGCTGATTTACGTACCGCCTCGATTTGCGTGCCCCCTTGGAGTCCGTATCGCCTCGATTTGTATGCATTTATTGACTTGTGCCACAACATTTGCGTGCCACATTAGACTTTGTGTCATCTTGATTTGCGTGCTCGCTTCGATTTCATGCCGTATTGGTCTTTGTTCCGTCTCAATTTGCGGGCACGTCTCGATTTGCGTGTCGCATGATTCGTGCACCATCTTAATATTCGTGATTTTCTCGAACTATGTGCACATCTCTATTTACGTGCATGTTGTCTCCTGTTCATCTCGATCTTCGAGTCATCTCGATTATCGTGTGCATCTTGATAACATACACATCTCGGTTTACATGTCTATATCGATCTGCGTGCCTCAGTTTTCATGCCAGATCCCTGTACTACTTGCAGGACCCGTACAGTATAGCCTCGTGCCATTCTTTATGATTTTTGTCATTATTTTATTATTTAATTCTAATGATTGTTTATTGTGTGTTCTGAGGATCTCGATAGATGTGCTAGCTTGGATCCCGATCACCGAAGACTTGCTTACCTAGCCGAGCCCTCTAGGCAAGTACCCCTTGCTCATCGATGGCTCTTGTCCTCTCTCATTGATTTATTATATTTAATTAATTGTAATTGTAATTGTATAACCATGATTAGTATAGCTTAGCAGTAGAACTACCAAGATGATATCTATGATAGCTTGGTTCGATACCGGTTTCCTATCGTATCGGACAACTCGGACGGGTCATCCACACCTCCGAGGACACGAGCATGACTCACTAGTATGGATTGTCCCCATATGCCCCGTGTCCGACTCACGGTCGGGTAACGGCTTGGCAGCTATTTCTGTGACTATTTTTGTGGCTTGGACATGATCGTGGGTCTTGGTGCGCCCGACGTGGCGATTCTTGTTGCATGTGTTGGCTTGGCACCCAATACGCATCGTAGTGCTGCTGAAGGCCAAGACATAGTGTTCTTGGCTATGGTTTGGTTTCCAGTACGCATGGTGGCACTGCTGGAAGCTGAGACTTAGTGTTCTCAGCCTGTGATTCTGTGACGGGTTGCGCCGAGTGGATTTTTGCCCCAGTTTGCTGGGAGCTCCCATCCAGAATACAAGGAGAGACTGTCGAATTTTTCTAAAATTCCGGTCGGAAATTTGGTTCGAAGAATTAGGCAGAACCATTCCTTTGGTTTGCTAATCTAGAATCGTGCTTTCTTGTTTTGGATATAGTGGCCTGATTCCAGTACTTGCTCGGTAGACTCTTGACTAGATTAGTCGCCTAGTTCTTGACCTGTCTTATCCGTCGGATAGCGTAAGGAGCGCAGTTCCACCCAGGAGACGATCTACAACCCTGGTCCTTGTTTGGTTTAAGGGTTGTGGATCTGCTCCAGAGCAGTTCACGCAATCCTTACCACTTTTCCGACGGCATTAAATTAATAGACTCTTGTCCCCGCCTGACCATTCTTTCTAGGAGTTATCCTAGTCTAGCAAGCTAGAGTGATAGTTGTCCTATGTATCAAGATTTATGATTTTGGGGTATATTTGAGGATTGAGTATTATGGGAGTATGATCTCGAGATATTGATTGATATACTCACGTGGACTCTTGGATAGTGTTGCTATTCCTTTTGAGGATGCTCTAATTCGATCGGACATGACTGTGGATTCTTGGATTTTGATGATCGCGAATATTTCGTGGAACGAGAAGAATATCGAGGATATATTATATAATTTTTACTCGACTTCCCAAGCGACAAAAACCTAGTCTGTTTGCTATATCTTAGTAGTAGTGAGACTTCTTTGCTGATAGCTTATGATCATCGATTCAGGGGATTCTTGTGAGCCAGAGGGCCTAACATTGTTTATAGTAATGAGCTTGGTATTTGGTGATTGTCTCTCTTGACGTGATATTCACTCCATCGTGGATGGTAGACTCTTGATAGATTGATCGGTGGATAGACCGACCTGATGATTAGAGCTGTAGGCTCCCTTCTATACTTGATGGGATATTATAGTAGAGATCCCGACCATGTACTTGACCTGATATCCATGCCACGATATGGCAGATGACTTCTTGTGACTGACAGATTTGTCCTTGTCCCTGACATGACTACTTGTATCCGTGCTATAAGTCCAGCTTACCCTTGAGGTACTGGCCCTGACTTTGTACTGCGGTGCCCCTTGTCTATGTCACTTTGAGGTGCTACTTCCATGATTATATGGCATTACGATGCCATCCTGATATTCTAGATATATTATATGATTACTGCACGGGTACCTTGGTAGTTGGCCTTTAGTCTTAGCGTGGTCAGGATTGCTTGCTTGCTTGTTGTATAACACTAAGGATGGATCACAACTGGTACTATAGGTGCCGAGGTTGATTCTTACTTAGTGTTCTCGTACTGAGGTACGACATCTAGGAGGATGATGTGTGACCATGACATGTGATTTCGGATAAATATATGGTTAATCTAGGCAACTTAAACTGGTAGAAGCATTGTCGTGCATTGTTAGCCTTATTCCAGACATTAGTCATGACCTGTAGGTTGGCCGCCACGGATGTTGTTACCGTTCGCACTAGCAGATGGCTAGATCCGGCTACTACTTATGTACTATGTACTTCTCTTGCTCGCACGGTGGCCTTACGAGGGATCGGTGCTTACCTTGTCTTGCTATACATGGCCCCACTAGCCCTGCTGGAACGGCACGATCTGAGATTCCTATATTGTATTATTGGGGTAACCCAACCTCCATCTAGACAGCGGTAGACATTTGAGTGGCCGCTTATTCATATAAATTGTTTGGCTTATTGCTTGCTAAGTTGGCTGGCCCGTAATGCTGCCCGGCACGGGATTCCATTCCTTTGTTCTTGTTTGATATATGGGTGCATTACTGTTTCGCTGACAGTCTACGAGTTTGGTTGGCAATGCAGGTATTATTGGATGTTAGGAAGATTGTGATGTTTGGTGGTTATTTAGCTGCATTAGTTGTGGATTGTTATCGTGTGTTTGTACCGCCCGATTCTTACCCTTTTACTGTTCATATATGTTCTGCTTTATATTTTATCCTGCTGGCTTTTCTTCGCCCGTCCTTGATCCTTACTTTCTGGTACTTGCTACGGTTGGCCTGACCAATCCTGGATTGTTCCCAGACTGCCAGTAACCGACCCTGTGGATCTTCCAGACTCGACTTTGAGGATGTGCTTTAGTTCCCGACCATGCTAGGAACTGTGGGAAGGTATACTCATCTATATTACTATTTTGTACTGTAGATTTCCCGATTATCATATGTATATTTCCTGCTTTCCATATGATTCTCTCTTGCTTAGTATTTCATTGTTATTGCCTGTGGATATGAGATCGGATTTAGGCCATAGAATAATTGCATGCAAGGATACCCAGCAAGATTGACAGCCGTCATCGTCGTATAACGTATTCGTACCTTATATGGTATATCTGGCCGACGTCCGTCCCCGTATTTCGGTACTGGGACGTGACATATCCCCCCGTTGATTCATATAATGATGGAACAACACCTCCTTAAAGACCATTATCATTTGAGGTAATCCAAGGCGAAGGGTTCCTAATTCATTAGAAAATACTCTACATACGGCTCAGAGAGTTTCGAGATTTCGAACATCTCGTGAAGCGCCAGTCCTAGCTCCCTTATGGTAGTATAAAACATCCCGGTGTGAGAATTGTACAGCTCCATGAGGGCCAAAAACATAGGTCGATTTATAGCTATGCCAGTCTAGGTGGCCCGGATAGCAGAGGTCAAACAGATCCCTCTGAGCTCGTCCTTGTACTTTATCAAGATCCAAAGTGTCAGTTCATCCCACTTTGGCACATTCTGACACCAACATTCAACCTAAAATTCCTTCTTCGGATATGAAATCTTTGCTGCCAACATACGATTGACAAAAGTTGAGGCACTAAAAGCAATGGTTTGAGGGGGAACATCGCTGTATATGCTCCCAGGATGCAGAACTCGCAAAAAGTAAGATGTCCCATCTCGTGCAAAGGTAAAGATATCCATCTGGTCAGAAATGGAGTCTATTCTGAAAGACCCCAAAATCGCTCCTCCCTGAGATGGGGTAAGCTCCCATTGCATCCTCTTTTTCGAAGCTAGGCTAGTGAAGGCGATCAGCGGCAACTGAAGCTCTATGTTCGGTATATACATGTTAAGGTCCTTCGCCTTAAATAACCAGTCTTCCTTGATACTCAACACCTTTGCTTCATAAGAAGCCAGCCGATCCCCAAACAAAAATTAGGGATTCAAATAAGCCTCGGTGGCATTCGGCAGCACAGATCTTGCCGTTCTCAATCATGGCTTGAAGTAAAGAAGAGGGTTGATCCCTAATCAGTGTCATCTTCTCTGACGGCTGGTCCAACATGATTGCAGCCTTAGCCGGGTTGACTACCTCTTTGTAACGCCCCAGTCCCAAAATGCGTAGGTCTAGGAGATCGTATATATGCCAGCTACGTATCGAGAGAACTCCAGCCCAGTTCGAATACATATAAGCTGTCTCGTTGTTCTAGATCACTATATCTCAATCTACTACATATCGGTAATAACAACAAATCAAGTGCAGTAAGCTGATCAGACCATAATGCACTAATTCTAGGGTAGATAAATGTATTAGAGTGGTTCCCCAATAACACATTTATCATGAACAAGCTAGAAGGAAATTTAAGCTTGTAAAAGACTAGGCTAACTAATAATACGAGAATCGAATATATGACAAAATCTAAATACGGAAGAGAAAGATAAAACATCAACTAAATATACCTGCAGACTTGATGTAGAAATCATCCTCCATCAGTGAACCCTGTCTTCATCTAACACCTGGAGAGATCACCAGGTCCTCAGGGGACTACAAGACACATAATATACATGCCTACTGTATAGTAAATAACATGTAAGAAAGACTGAAATAACAAGTATAAGAAAGAGTAACACATAGGAGAACTCTATAGATGGTGACATGTCATGAGAATATAATATTAATCGAGGCTATAGGTGCATATGATAAAAACTGCAGCCCGGTGAGGCACTAACAGTCCTATAACAGGTTCTCTACCGTAGCCCGGTGAGGCAATAACAATAGAAGTATAGTCACGGCTAATAAAAACTCTCTCCTAAGGTACTAGGAAGTCAAGTCTATATAGTCATGTCAAGTCAAGTATGGGTCAAACAAGTTAGGGAAACATGACACAGGCATAGCAATACTATCACTAGACATGAACAAGATAAAAAGGTAGAAAAAGTTATATAGAAAATAAGTAACAATCTACGTGCACGTAAAACTAGAAAGTAACCATGACAAGCAAAAGAGGAGAAGTATGTAACCAAGTAAGAAAGAATGGAAATATAGAACAACATGTAAATACTATAAAGTTTGGCAAGGTATACTTGCCTGGTGGTAGCAAAAAGTACCGCAAACAACTCGTCAAATCAAAGAGTCTCGAAACATGAACTCCCCCAAACGCCTCCGAATGCTGAAATAGACATTGCCAACATTTCTGGAATAAGCAAAATAGCTAGAATAGGCTACCCATAAGCCCAATTCTGGACATAGGAGCAAAACAGTAATTTAGGTCAAAACGATATCCGCCGTTGGATCCGCTTTGCACCGAAAAGTGTGCCAACACCTACGGTCTCTAAAGTTATCAAACAATATGTCTACGGGTCAGGTTTGATGTTAAGAACCCAACGGTATATCCAAAGTTGGATTCCGGTGGGCCGTACACAAATTTGTCCGTTGGATCGGGTCGCGGGCCCGCCAAAGTAGCGTTCTGGTCGACCTCCTCAGAATCGGACCAAATTTGGCATACATGACCAGAAAAATTACATGGTCCTATTGGCATAAGTTTTGTCTCGAGATGACGAACGTGCACAAAGTAATTGGATAGTTTGCAAAAAGGCCGATACGGTAATTTCTGATGGATACGCATCGAATTCGTCGTGCACATGCAACCAATTCGAGTTCCGTCAAAGTTCATACATTTGCAACATCCGTACGCACCTTTCGATGCTTCGGGTTGCGACCAAGACACCCGAATTGTCGGGATGGACCCCGTACAGGTGGGTTTGAAGGTTTCCGAAAATGGTTTTTTATATTTTTTTCGAGTTTTTCAAAGGGATTTTTAATCCATAAAAACGTGAATTAACTTGAAGTATTTATATGTTTTAATTCATGTATATATTGGCTATAAGACATAAAAGAAAAATTAAAATTCTATATACAGGATTGAAAGATATCTACATCCAAAAACCGAGTTTTGAACTCAAGTTCTACTCTGTTCTTAAACAGATAAGGTTTTTGGCTTCGATTTTCTAAGGTTTTGGCACGGTTTGACCTAAACTAGTTAATAGGATTTGTAGGTGGTTAAGTTGTGATTCAAATGGGCCAACTAGTTTGAATTTCCATCATGAGATGGGGGAGAACCATACCTCTGAAGTCAGGATCGGGGAATGTTGACTCTGTCGCGGTTCTGTGCGCGATTCGGCATGCGTCGGGAATTACGGCGGCTTCTGCGACAGTGCAGGCAGGTCAGGGCATGCACTCGAAGGTTGGAGAGGAGTCTAGGTTGTACATGAATCTACGGGACTTAGTTTCTGTAACACCCCAATCCTAAAATACATAGGGCCAAGTACGTGAACATGCCAGCTACACATGTACGAAGAATACTCCAATATATAGAATCCTCATATATGCACATAAGCTGTAAAAATAATCAAAGGCTAGAATAATAAATCTAATCTCATCACAGCTCAACACAGAGATAATAGAGTCCAAATAAGTGTATCAAAAGATAGCCGGGTGACATACTCACTCGAAACAGCTATGAAATAGTCTCATAAGATCGGAGTCTAAACTCCGCAAATAGAAAGTAAAGAGATGTAAAAATGTCTACAAAATGCCTTAGTAAGTAATAGACTAGAAGTCAATAGGAGATGCCTCTTCATCGATGTAAGATAGCTCCAGCGCCGCTCCGTACTCCTGTGAAAAATTGTCTAACCCTAGAGAGATAACCAGGTCCTCAGAGGGAGTAGCAAGATACAAGAAAACACCATGCCGTATAAACTGTGATAATATAGTAGAAAACAAAGGATGCATGTAATAGGGTTCCAGACCATACTACTGTGAATATGCAGTTGAGATATAATCCTTCGACGAATGAGCCCAGGCAGAATATAGGATCCGGTATAGTCCTCTCTTGGGCACCAGTGACCAAGCGCATAACGTTCAAAGACGTCAGTGGCCAACCTGAGAGGATAATCATACCCGTATCTCCAGTGGAGCTTCCGGGTTACAGGGGAAGTGTAATCGAAGCCCATACGTCAGGTATTGTTCTCCCACCCAATGTCTAGTATCATCATCTGCATGTTTGATATGAACCTCTAGTAACCCCCAGTCTTCTAGCATGCAATTCTATTAGCAGTTACTCCTATCCGTCGCACGCTCCATATGTATCAGTGGCCAGCCGACTACGTGGGTACGTGTCCTACATGTCACTCACTTCACGTGATAAAGCAAGTGTCAAGGCCATATGAGATATACCAATACCTCAACATCAATGGGTGGTCACTAGGCTAAGTCAATGTATGAGAATATAAATAAAGTGAGAAAACGACCGATAGAGTCGCTTGCACCCAAATGAGACATGAACGCACAGTTTTATAATATCAACAAATAAGAAATGCTAAAAATAACAACTGAAAATAAGAATATAATAATCACAGAGTAAGGTGGCAAGGTATCTTGCTTGTAGTACGAAAATGGCAACTCCCAGCAAATAGTCACGTCAGCAATAAACCTCAAAGTCCACGAACGGCTCCGGATGCTGAAACAAACATCAAGAAATTTTCCAGTGTAAAATATATCTCTAGGAAACGACTGTCCAAAAGCCTAATTTTGGAACAGGGGTAAATTATAATTTCGGATCAAAACGTTGTCCGCCGTTGGACCCATTTTTTATCGAAATGCGTGCCAATATCTACGGTCTGTAAAGTCGTCAAACTACATATCCACGAATCCGGTTTGAGAAGACGAACCCAACGGTATGTCCAATTTTGGATTCCGATGAGCCGTGCACAAAATTGCCCATTGGATCGGGTCGCGGGCCCGCCAAATAGGCATTCCGATCAACCTTCTCAGAATCGGACCAAACTTGGCATACAGGACCAGAAAATCAATACGTCCTGATGGCGCAAGTTTCGTCTCAATAATACGAATGTGCACAAAGTAATTGGAAAATTTGTAAAGGGGCTGATACGACAAATTTTGACGGATACGCATCAAATGCGTCGCGCACACGCGACCAATTTGAATTCCGTCAAAACTCACACGTCCGTGCAGTCGATACGCACCTTTCGATGCTTTCGGTTCACGACCACGTCGCCCGGTTTGGCAGGACGCACGTCGTATCGGTGAAATTTTTCCAAAAACTTTTATTTTCAAAACTATTTTTCTCTAACTTCGGGTTCAAAATAATTGATCATAGAGGTTGAAAAATTTAAGTAAAAGAAAGGAATTAGAGAGCTATATGTAGTCTCAATTTTAGTTCAGAAAGTTTTCACAAATTTCCACTAGATTGGGCAGAATATTTCTTCAAACAGGCCACATGGAATCTAATTCTGTCAGTTGAGACAATGGATTTTGTCGACTTTTGTGTCAACTTGATGGCCAAACTAGTTAAAGATCTGCGTATCTACTTACTAGGGTTTTAAGTAGGTCATATAGGCTGTACGTAGGATTTCCTAGATCGAAATTTGATTAAACGATGGGGATGAAACAAGGAGGAGAAGTCCGGTACCTGGTTTCGATCGGGTGCTGTGTAACAGAGGTGTTCCTCTGTTCATGGGTCGCGACGACTTCTCCGATGATCGTCGGGGTGTCCAGGGCGTTCGGGGTTGCGAACAAGGGTGTCGGTGTTGGCCTGGTGTCTCGAACGCAGTGGTATTTCGTAATTTCTCATCTATCCGCTCGCGTAGGTCTTTTATTCCCAAGTTTTAAATTAGATTTCCAATCGAATTTAAATTCAGTTTGGATTGGGTTTAATGAAAACGGGTGGAGAATTTGGTTAGGGATTAGATAGAAACAAATTTTTGAAAGATTGATTAAGATTTTGATTCAATCTGAATCATCATGTTGACCCTGTATTGCGGAAAGGAAGAGGGTCGGGATTTCTTGGTAATACTGTTCCTTTAAAGGAACATTACAATGTGTGTGTTTTTTTTCTCTTCTTTGAATAATAAACCTTTTAATAAATCTAATCAATACCAAAAATACAATCATAACTTTAAATATAAATCCTAAAATCTTAAATATATATATTATTACAAAACTTCCCGATATATGCAAATATATAATTTAATTATTTTGATCAAATATAAAAAATCTAGGTATTAATACAATTAGTATTTTGCATATACTAGATATAGTATTTTATTTGCAATAAGGTAATAAAGTTTCTTAATAAATCAAAATAAAGGAAAACTATTTCTCACATGTATAATGAATTTTTTTTCAAAATTTAAAATATTTACTACTTATTTCTCTATAAGCTACAAAAAGGAATCATCATAATAACTCATATAATATATATATATATATATATATATATATATATATATATATATATATTATATATATTATATTTTCATAACTACCATAATCAATCATAATAAAATAATAAATTTTTTGTAAGAGTAAAAGTAAAAAAAAATAGTAAAATTTTTAGGGGGTTTACATCCTACCCAACTTAAAGAAAATTTTGTCCTCGAAATTAAACTAAGGTAGGGGGTCAAATGCAATGCAAAAATTGGAAGGTTCTAAACATGCAAGACATACCTTGTTCTTCGAACGAATGCGGGTAGCGATTCCGAATGTCGTCATTGCGCTCCCAAGTAGACTCCCCTGGCGAGTGATGCTTCCATGCCACGCGAACCAACGGTATAGATTGATTCCGCAACACCTTCACTCGACGATCGAGGATACCTACCGACTGCTCTTCATACGAGAAACTCGGTCCAACTGTGATTTCAGAGTGATCGAGCTCATGATTGCTGTCTGCCACGTACCTTCTCAGCTGAGATACGTAGAATACGTCATGTACTCCCTCTAGCAACTGTGGTAAGGCCAATCTATAAGCTAGCTCTCCAACACATTCTAAGACGTCGAAAGGGCCAATATATCTTGGACTCAACTTACCACGTCCTCCGAATCGAATCGTGTCTCTAGTGGGGGATATCTTCCAGAAAACATGGTCGCCTTCCTTGAACTCCAAAGGTCGACGACGATTATCTGCCCACTGCTTCTGTCGATCCTGCGCTGCGCAGGTGGTCTTGTATCTTCTTCACCTTTTCCACTGTGCTCAAAATCAGCTCGGGGCCCAATATTTGTCGCTCACCGATATCGCTCCAACAGACAGGAGATCGACACTTCCTCCCAATAATGCTTCAAATAGAGCCATCTGAATGCTCGCTTGATAGCTATTATTGTAAGAGAAATCCATAAGATGAATGTGGTCTTCCTATGATCCGCCAAAGTCAAGCATACACGCTCTCAATATATCCTCTAGCGTCTGAATTGTACGCTTTGATTAACCGTCTGTCTGCGGATGGTACAACGTGCTAAACTTCAAACGCGCACCCAAACTGTCCTGCATACTCCTCAAAAAGTGTGAAGTAAACCTCGAGTCACGGTCCGACACGATGCTAACTGGTACACCGTGTAGCTTTACTATGTTTCATATACATCTCCGCCAAAACTTTTGTTGACTGCCCCACTCTAAAAGGTAAGAAGTGGGCCGATTTGGTAAGTCTATCAACAATCACCCATACGGCATCTCGTCCACTGGGACTCCGAGGAAACCCTGTGACGAAGTCCATCGTAATGTGCTCCTACTTTCACTCGGCAATGGGTAGCGACTGCAATAATTCGGCCGTCCTCTGGTGCTCGACCTTCACTTGTTGGCATACCAACACTTGGCCATGAAACGAGCTATCTTGCTTATTCCGTGCCACCAATAATACTGTCGCAAGTCCCAGTACATCTTAGTTCCTCTGGGATGAATAGAGTAAGTCGAACTGTGTGCTTCTGCAATCAACTCCTGCCATAACTCTCCATTAGGAACATAAATACGATCACCACATCGTAATGTCCCATCGGAATGAATCTTCAATCCCGCCTGCTCTTCTGCCTCAGTCCTCTCTTGATGTCGTCAGAATCTAGTATCTGCAGGTAATGCCGTCTTGATCCGATCTACTAATGACGAGTGCACTTAGAGATTGGCTAATACGCCATCTGCTGCAGGCAATACTACCTCAATACCAAGCTGCTGCAAGTCTCTGATCAAATCCTTCTGCGTAGTCAAGAAGTGTGCCATGGGCTTACGGCTTAATGCGTCTGTTACGATATTAGCCTTGCCCGTATGATAATGTAGCTCGATCTCATAATCCTTCATCAACTCTAACCAACGTCGCTGTCGCATATTCAACTCTTTTTGTGTGAACACATACTTGAGGCTCTTATGATCAGTGTAGATATCAACCTTCTCGTCGTACAAGTAGTGCCTCCGTAGCTTCAAAGCAAAGGTAACCGATGCTAGCTCTAGATCGTGGGTTGGATAGTTCTTCTCGTGCACTCTCAATTATCGATGCATATGCAACTACACGACTGTGTTGCATCAATACGCATCCTAATCCCTTCCCGTATGCTTCATTGTAGATCACAAATCCTCCTGGGCCCGATGGTAGTGTCAAGATCGGTGCCGTGGTCAAGCGCTTCTTCAACTCGTCAAAAGTGGCTTGACACTCCTCCATCCATACAAACTCCGATCCTTGCAAGTGAGTCGAGTCATAGGCCGCGCTATACGAGAGAAATCTTCTACGAACCTTTGGTAATAACCCATAAGTCCAATAAAACTTTTCACCTCGGAAGCTGATGTAGGAGCGGGCCATGCCTTAACTGCTATGATCTTTTCTGGATACTGATATGCCATCTCCAATAACAATGTGTCCAAGAAATGAGACCTCCTTGAGGAAGAACTCACACTCGCTAAGCTTCAAAGAGTCGTTCATTCCTCAACGTTCCCAAAACAATCTGTAGATGTTGCTCATGCTCCTATTGACTCTTAGAGTAAATCAAATATCATCTATAAAGACGACTATAAATTTGTCCAAGTACTGGTGAAAGATCTTGTTCATTAAATTCATGAAGACTGCGAGAGCATTGGTCAAACCGAAAGACATGACCAAGAACTCGTAGTGTCCATACCTCGATTTAAAAGCCATTTTTGCAATGTCTTCCTTCCGAACCTTCAATTGGTGATAGCCTGATCGTAAGTCAACCTTAGAGAATACTTTTTCTCCACTCAGTTGATCAAATAGATCATCTATACGCGGTAAGGGATACTTGTTCTTCACCGTCACTGCATTCAAAGCTCTGTAATCGATGCACATACGCACTGTCCCGTCTTTCTTAGGCATAAAAGAACGGGCGCTCCCTATGGTGACGCCCTGGCACGAATAAAGCCTTTCTCCAACAAGTCATAATCTGTATCTTCATCTCTACCAACTCTTTGGGTGCCGGACGATACACTCGAGATGAAATAGGCTCGGCTCCGGGAATAAGCTCAATAGAAAACTTAATGTCTTGGTCAGGTGGCAGTCCTGGCAAATCCTCGGGAATACATCCTCAAACTCGGTGATGATAGGGTGCTGAGGGGTGTCCTGCACCATCATATGAGTCCCCAATGTGGGTGCAACACAACTCTCTCCTTCTTCTTTGGTGAACACGAACGCTGTCGCATTCGGCGGTCTAAAGACGATATTGCCCCTATGGCAGTCTATGAGGGCAAAATACTGGCTCAACCAGTCCATTCCGAGAACCACGTCAAATGTTGGCATAGGGAATACAAGAAGCCGCACCTTCATCTCTCTACTACGTATCACTGCAGGACAAAGTCTACAAACTCTACTAACTGGTACAACTCCTCCTCCAGTGAGGATTCTAACATTCTTAGATAAGGGTATGATGGGAATGCTGTACCTAGTGGCAAAACTAGTGGCTATGAATGAGTGAGTGGCTCCAGTGTCAAACAACGTAATAGCAGAAAATGAAGCGACTAAAACCATACCTGCTATGACCTCTGCTTCTGTCTCTTTATCCTCTATAGCAAGCGAGAATGCCTGCCCAAAATTTTGTCCTGCACTCTGAGCTCTGGCCTTATTGTACTGTGCGCCTTGGGAAGGCAACGTGTGGACTAGGTGCTCCTGCAGCTAGTCGGAGAGCTGGGGGTGATGAAGCTGTAGGCCTCAAGGCCTGATGCATATGTACTAGTGCTCGCTGCTCGGGGCAATCTTGGCCAAGTGTTGACCCGATCCACATCTCATACATAATCCCAAACGAAGTCGGCAGTCATCTCTAATATGGCCTTGCTTTCACAAAAGTGGCAAGTGGGCTTCTGGTAGGGTGTGGTCCTCTGCTGGTACTGTCTTGTGGTCCTCCTGATAGGTCCTTCCTGAGTAGCTCGGGCTGGTGTAACTGCTGATGTATGGCACCTCGATGTCTACTGCTGTCCTTGCGAAGAATCTTCTGAGCATGAGCTTCTTCCAGGACAGTTGAATGGGAGACTCGAGACTGTGTAGTCGTATAGGACTTGAGCTATGGTGCAAGCCCCTGGTGAAATCTCCTTGCCTTCTCTAACTTGTTGGAATCAATCCCACACCAAATCTACTCAAGCGATTGAACTCTGAGTCATACTCATCAACTGTCATATTTCCTTGCTTCAGATGAAGGAACTGGTCGTAGAGACCATCTCGAACATGAATAGTGAAGAATCTCTCATAAAATGCATCATAGAACTGCTTCCAGGTGATCCCAGTGCCTAATCGTCTCTCTTCCGTGTAAAATCCCTAAATTTCTACTAATTATTTTTTATTAATATTTGTACGGATTTAAAATTTTGAATTGTACGTCGCGTAGTCGTATTTTACGTCGCGCACGAAATTTTATTTTTGCTCGACGAGTGCGAATATGTGCGAGCGTACATATTTTAGAAAAATATTTTATTTATTATTTTATAGTTTCAAAATAATATAGGTAATTTACTTCTAGCTATCATTTCAAGTTTATGGTTTTAATTATGAAAAGCCTTTCATTTATGCAGTTATAATTATAAAGTATTTTCCTATAAAATGGTATATTAGAAAGTATATTTATGTAAAGAATATTTGTGCTTACCTATATCTCGTAAATATTTATTAGTTTATTTTAAATAAAAATGCAATTTTCGAATTATTATTATTAATATTTTTTGGAAAATATATTTCAAAATTTTTGTGGAGATTTAAATCGTGATTTGATTTTTGGATTTATTTAAATAGATATCCATATTAGAATTTGAAATTTGATTTGATTTTAACTAAGAGAATTTAATTTGATTTAAATTGGATTGGATTTGGATTTGGATTTTGATTGCTTTTAAATTAAACTAGGAAATATCTAAATTTGGGTTTTAAATCTATTCCTAATCCTATCCAAAGTGGGAATTCCCACATCCTATAAATAGGCAGGTACTCCTCCACATTTTTATCCACAATTTTCTCCACAAACGTGCCGTGCACCGTGTCAGTGTCCATCCAGATTCTTATTCCATATTTTATTTACATATACAGCTTCATCTTTTTCGTGTCGGACACCCCCGACATAATCAAATTCCTAAATCTAATCTAACCCAAACCCGACACCAAATCCTAACCACTACCCCAACCCGTCTCCTCCGTCCCTTTCAAACCGCAGCAACTAGCCTCGCCACAGCCCGGCCACCCCGCCATAACCACAACTACCATCACCACCACCCAGCCTAACTCTCGACCACCACGGTCGACACCGCAACCAAAAATCCCTGCCAACAAACCACCGTATCCACAGCCAGCCACCACCGTGGCGCACCCGCACCAGCACCATCACCCACGACGTCACCACCCCATTACTCCCAGCCCTGCCACAGCACAACACCCCGACCGTCGTCATCTTTCCAACCCCGTCATCATCACCGCGGTTCCCCCACCACCCCACTCCGTTGCAACCAGAACCCGTAACACCCATCGCCAACACAACCAGCCCCGGCCACGCGACAACCACCGCCCTACCACCATCGGCCCTGCCCCTGGCCACGACACCCAGCCACCGGCAGCCCACGTCGCCACCATCGCCACCACACAGAGGAGGAGAAAGAAAACCCTAACCTAAGCTTACCTCCGTCGCCGCCGGACCAGCCCATCCGTCGAGCGCTCAGCCGCCCACGGCGAGCACCGCCGTCCGCCACTCCCGAGAACCCCCATCGCGGAAAGCCCTCATTTTCTCGCCGAGCCTCTGCGAGAACCCATCCTCCATCTCCGACGAGCCGTCCTCCAGACCCACGAACCCCGTCCGCCTGCGCCGACCCCTTCTCGTGACCAGGCCGGATCTTGAGCCGCCGCCCGCAACCATCGCTCTCCTAGAGTTCCTCCCCTTCCGCGACCCTCTCCGTGCCGCCGAACTGGCTCGCCGCCCAGACTCCTGCTCTCCTCCGCCTCCACCTTGCCAAACCCTCATCCGGAGCCATTTCCCAGAACCACCGCCGCTAGCTCCGCCTGCGTTGCCACTCCTTCCCTCGCTCAAACTCCTCTCCGTGCGCCCCTCCGCTCAAGGCGCCCTGCTCCGGTGGAACTTCTCTCTCCCGAACACTCTCCTCTCTCTCTTCCCCTTCCCTCTTTCCATCTTTCGATTTTTTTCATCTCTCTTCCTTTCTTTCTAAACACAGTGAACTGTATAAAGAGAGGAATATAGTTACTATTATTATTATTATATATTATTATTATTATTATATATTATTATTTATTATTATTTACATCTTTTTCTATATTGCTTACTTTATTATTATTATAATAGAGAAATTTTGTATACTATGTTGTAATCAGTATTACTGTGTATTATAAGCATTTTACATTGAGTATGATATATGTATTATATATTATGATTATTTTCTAGAGTATTATAGTATTTATTACTAATATTATCCTTACTTAGTTTAACGATTCTAAATATATTTTCTACGTAGCATATATATATATATATATATATATATATATATATATATATATATATATATATAATACTAAGTTTTGAACCTACGTGTAATTTATATTTGATAAATGAAGGGTTTAACCCCAAAATATTTACCTAGAATTTTAAGTATTTTTCTAAAAATAATTTTTGACTAAGGAATTATAGTATCACTTAGAAACCATATTTTTCACAAACTTGGGATATATTTCATGTATTTGACAAATTATTATTATTATTATTATTATTTTATTATTATTATTATTATTATTATTATCTTTAATAAAACTCTATCTTTAAAAGTATTATAAAATATTTTACTAAGTAAATTTTATTTTTCAATCCTAAAGCGATTTTTATTACTTATAAATATTTTGGTAAAAAAATATAGTTTTCAAGGTTATAAATAAATTCGTATTATTTGATCAAATTCCTTCGATTATCGTTCATGACAATCCCATCATCCCTATATCGTCCCTAACCAAACTGACCGTTCTGGACCCGATGCACTAGTCTGTACCACCATCCGTGGTCACCTTGTATAGTTGTTGCACCGAAGTCGCAGATCGTGCCAACATTGATCATTGCAGCACACCAGGCATCCTAATAGGCAAGACACCTTGCCATTTGCTGTTTAATTATTTTAGCTCATATTTCATGCATGTTCATTATTTTCTTTATGCAAAAAAACTGTGATACATGGCATAACTGTTAGAACTTACTGTTCGTTTACTTTTCCTGCTATGTATTATTTTTCTACATTAAACCTAGATTTAAGGACCACCTTGTGTTGCATTCATTGGCCTTGACACGTTGTAATACGAGGTTGTGTGTCGCATGTAGAACACGGAAGTACGTGATTGGCTAGCCACCAGTACGTACAAGTCGTACGATAGGAATAACCGCTAATAGAGATTGTATGCTAGTTTGACTTAGCAGTTATAGTGGTTTGTGTTGTGGATGCAACACAGTAGGCATTGGGCGGGAAGATAATTCCTTAGCGTAGGGCTTCGATGCACTTTCTTGTGACCGGACTCTCCGCTGGAGATACGGGGTTGATGACCCAAGATTACTGACGGCCACTGACGATTCTACGGAACGTCATGCTCTTACTGATGGGGCCTCTGATGCCCAAGGGGGACTACCGATCCTATTCAGCCAGGGCCCACGTAGGAAGGATTATTCTTAACTACATTTCACTTAGAACGGTAGGCTACCTATCCGTTAGTACGAGTACTTTTGGTTTGGGTACTTGTATCTGACCGTGGCTTGGAACAATAACTTGTCGCGAATTAGTTCGTCACATCTTGTCCTTATTTGGTTGTAGGTGTGACTTACTACTTCGATGAGAAGGTATTGAACCTTGTCGGGGTCCGGATACCATATTGGATTTATAGCATGGGAAGATACGTTACCGTGAATTAGTTTACCATCTCCTATCCTTGTTTGGTTGGGGGGATGGTACGCTCGTACGTAGGTGCGTATTGGAACATGTTATAATTCGATTTACTTATTTATTTGAGCAATATTTATTCAGTTTATATGGCATGATATTATGTGTCTTGTTACGTCCCTCTGAGGACCTGGTTATCTTCCTAGGTGTGTGCTATTGTCTTTCGCAGGTGTTCTAGCTCTAGCCGTGTTCATCGCCATTCCTTCGAGGATGATTGCATTTGGATCGTCTTCGCTTCGCTCGCCACTCATTTCATTTTCTATGTACTTTTCCTTATCTGTTGGTAGTGGATTTGTCTCCGCCGAACATATTGTATCAAGACAAATTCATTATCTTTATATGATGTCTTTTATTCATTTATTTGCGTGGATGAGATTAGTTATGGTTCTACTGCATTTTTACAGCTTATGTATTCATAAGGTTTCCATATATTGGAGTGTACTTCGTATGAATACAGCTGGCATGTCTACGTTCCTAGTCCTACGTATTTTGGGAGTGGGGCGTTACATATTTTTGTGGTGGCCCATGCAGGTCAAGATAAATTGTTTGGTTACTTTACCGTACCAAGCAAGCCTGCGTATAGGATTAGAAGTTTAGGATCTCATCCACATACTTGACCTCTTCCTTGATTTTATCTACCGTTTGACTCATCAATTGCATCTTGCTTGCTTCCTTCCATCCCTATTTTTATCTTTCCTTCGTGCTTTCTAGAGATTGACCCTACTAGTTAGTTGTCCCAAAACACCATTAGTTTAATTCTGTAAGTTGGGTAGACTACCTTATGACCTAGCAACCCCTTTGACCTAGCGACCTATATTAGCAAGCTTATTTAGATCCTAGAATCTAGAGGACCTAACCCTTCTAGCCAACCAAGGACTTAGACAAAAAGACTATAGGACAACTGTATGACTTAGAAGCATTCTACCTTTTTAATCTAAATATCTCGTGCCTATGTTTTACCACTTTGACTAATGTTGCAACTATAATCTAGTTTTGCAAACTCACCCATTTATCGAGTTTGTTCATGACTTATGCTATTGAGCAGCCGCTCACTAACATATTGTCTAATCAGAACCGGTGCATGATGGTCTGATCAACCGAGTGCACTTTGGTTCGCCTTTTTCATGTATCAATCTACGTGGATAGAATGTAGTTGAGCTTTCCCCTTAGAATTCCATCCACGACTGCCTTGACAATTCCTTTGAAATTATTCGATCGTCATTGAATCACGTATTTCGTATTCGATAATGCCTCCTTCGAACTCTAGATTGCTTTCACATTCACCTATTTAAGAAGGACGAATGCGCTGTACTTGAAGTTCCCCTAGCTATCCTATCTCTTGTGACCATTAACACTCAACGTGACTATATCTTTGTCTTAACTACTCGTCCTTTCCCTCGACCCTAAATCCATAATCTTGACTTTCTAATCACTTGAATTTAAGAAGTGATTACAATCGTCTCTTAATCATATCCTCAACCTAGACTACGACTATGTGAACTTCTTTAAACCCTTCTATCTACCGTTGTGCCTTCTCCCCCCTTGTGTCCTCACCCCCTACTAATTCTTAATTTCGAGGACGAAATTCTTTTAAGTTGGGTAGGATGTAAAACCCCTAAATTTCTACTAATTATTTTTTTTATTAATATTGTACGGATTTAAAATTTTGTATTGTACGTCGCGTAGTCGTATTTTACGTCGCGCACTAAATTTTATTTTTGCTCGACGAGTTTGAATATGTGCGAGCGTACATATTTTAGAAAAATATTTTATTTATATTTTATAGTTTCAAAATAATATAGGTAATAATTACTTCTAGCTATCATTTCAAGTTTATGGTTTTAATTATGAAAAGCCTTTCATTTATGCAGTTATAATTATAAAGTATTTTTCCTATAAAATGGTATATTAGAAAGTATATTTATGTAAAGAATATTTGTGCATACCTATATCTCGTAAATTTAAGTTTATTTTAAATAAAAATGCAATTTTTGAAATTATTATGTTAATATTTTTTGGAAAATATATTTCGAAATTTTTGTGGAGATTTAAATCGTGATTTGATTTTTGGTTTTATTTAAATAGATATCCATATTAGAATTTGAAATTTGATTTGATTTTAACTAAGAGAATTTAATTTGATTTAAATTAGATTGGATTTGGATTTGGATTTTGATTGCTTTTAAATTAAACTAGGAAATATCTAAATTTGGGTTTTGAATCTATTCCTAATCTATCCAAAGTGGGAATTCCCACATCCTATAAATAGGCAGGTACTCCTCCATATTTTCATCCACAATTTTCTCCACAAACGTGCCGTGCACCGTGTCAGTGTCCATCCATATTCTTATTCCATTTTATTTACATATACAGCTTCATCTTTTTCGTGTCGGACACCCCCCGACATAATCAAATTCCTAAATCTAATCTAACCCAAACCCGACACCAAATCCTAACCACTACCCCAACCGTCTCCTTCGTCCCTTTCAAACCGCAGCAACTAGCCTCGCCACAGCCCGGCCACCCCGCCATAACCACAACTACCATCACCACCACCCAGCCTAACTCTCGACCACCACGGTCGACACCGCAACCAAAAATCCCTGCCAACAAACCACCGTATCCACAGCCAGCCACCACCGTGGCGCACCCGCACCCAGCACCATCACCCACGACGTCACCACCCCCATTACTCCCAGCCCTGCCACAGCGTGATACCCCGACCGTCGTCATCTTTCCAACCCCGTCATCCTCACCGCGGTTCGCTCCGACACCACCCACTGTCGTTGCATCCAGAATCCCTAACACCCATCTCTCTACACAACCCAACGCCACGCCAACACAACCAGCCCGGTCACCCCGACAACCACCGCCCTATCACCATCGGCCCTGCCCCTGGCCACGACACCACAGCCACCGGCAGCCCACGCCGCCACCATCGCCACCACACAGAGGTGGAGAGAAAGAAAACCCTAACCTAAGCTTACCTCCGTCGACGCCGGACCAGCCCATCCGCCGAGCCTCAGCCGCCCACGGCGAGCACGCCGTCCGCCACTCCCGAAAACGAACCCCCATCGCCGGAAAGCCCTCCTTTTCTCGTCGAGCCTCTGCGAGAACCCCATCCTCCATCTCCGGTGAGCCGTCCTCCAGACCCACGAACCCCGTCCGCCTGCGCCGACCCCTTCTCGCGACCAACGGCGGATCTTGAGCCGCCGCCCGCAACCATCGCTCTCCTAGAGTTCCTCCCCTTCCGACCCTCTCCGGCGCCGCCGAACTGTCTCGCCGCCCAGACTCCTGCTCTCCTCCGCCTCCACCTTGCCAAACCCTCATCCGGAGCCATTTCCTAGAACCACGCTGCTAGCTCCGCCCGCGTTCGCCACTCCTCCCCTCGCTCAAACTCCTCTCCGTCCGCGCGCCCCTCCGCTCAAGGCGTCCTGCTCCGGTGGAACTTCTCTCTCCCGAACACTCTTCCTCCTCTCTCTTCCCCTCTCCTCTTTCCATCTTTTAATTTTTTCATCTCTCTCTCTTTCCTTTCTTTCTAAACACAGTGAACTGTGTAAAGAGAGGAATATAGTTGCTAGTTTATTATTATTATTATTATTATTATTATTATTATTATTATTATTATTATTATTATATTATTATTATTATTATTATTATTATTTTACATCTTTTTCTATATTGCTTACTTACATTATTATTATAATAGAGAAATTTTGTATACTATGTTGTAATCAGTATTACTGTGTATTATAAGCATTTTTACATTGAGTACGTATATATGTATTATATATTATGATTATTTTCTAGAGTATTATAGTATTATTATTACTAAATATTATCCTTACTTAGTTTAACGATTCTAAATATATTTTCTACGTAGCAAAATATATATATATATATATATAATATATATATATATTAAAAAATAAAATAAAAAATATATATATATATAAAATACATATATATATATATATATATATATATATATATATATATATATATATATATATATATATATATATATATATATATAATACTAAGTTTTGAACCTACGTGTAATTTATATTTGATAAATGAAGGGTTTAACCCCAAAATATTTACCTAGAATTTTAAGTATTTTTCTAAAAATAATTTTTGACTAAGGAATTATAGTATCACTTAGAAACCATATTTTTCGCAAACTTGGGATATTATATTTCATGTATTTAACAAATTATTATTATTATTATTATTATTATTATTATTATTATTATTATTGTTATTATCTTTAATAAAACTCTATCTTTAAAAGTATTATAAAATATTTTACTAAGTAAATTTTATTTTTCAATCCTAAAGCGATTTTTATTACTTATAAATATTTTGGTAAAAAAATACAGTTTTCAAGGATATAAATAAATTCGTATTATTTGATCAATTTCCTTCGATTATCGTCTAGTCCATGACAATCCCATCATCCCTATATCGTCCCTAACCAAACAGACCGTTCTGGACCCGATGCACTGGTCTGTACCACCATCCGTGGTCACCTTGTATAGTTGTTGCACCGAAGTCGCAGATCGTGCCAACATTGATCATTGCAGCACACCAGGCATCCTAATAGGCAAGACACCTTGTCATTTGCTGTTTAATTATTTTAGCTCATATTTCATGCATGTTCATTATTTTCTTTATGCAAAATAAACTGTGATACATGGCATAACTGTTAGAACTTACTGTTCGTTTACTTTTCCTGCTATGTATTATTTTTCTTACATTAAACCTAGATTTAAGGGACCACCTTGTGTGTTGCATTCATTGGCCTTGACACGTTGTAACACGAGGTTGTGTGTCGCATGTAGAACACGGAAGTGCGTGATTGGCTGGCCACCAGTACGTACAAGCCGTGCGATAGGAATAACCGCTAATAGAGATTGCATGCTAGTTTGACTTAAAGGTTATAGTGGTTTGTGTTGTGGATACAACACAGTAGGCATTGGGCGGGGAGGACAATTCCTTAGCGTATGGGCTTTGATGCACTTTCCTTGTGACCCGGACTCTCCGCTAGAGATACGGTGTTGATGACCCAAGATTACTGATGGCCACTGACGATTCTGCGGAACGACATACTCTTACTGATGGGGCCTCTGGTGTCCAAGGGGGACTACGTCGATCCTATTCAGCCAGGGCCCATGCGTAGAAAGGATTGTTCTTAACTACATTTCACTTAGAACGGTAGGCTACCCTATCCGTTAGGTACGAGTACTTTTGGTTTGGGTACTTGTATCTGACCATGGCTTGGAACAATAACTTGTCGCGAATTAGTTCGTCACATCTTGTCCTTGTTTGGTTGTAGGTGTAACTTACTACTTCGATGAGAAGGTATTGAACCTTGTCGGGGTCCGGATGCCATATTGGATTCATAGCATGGGAAGATATGTTACCGTGAATTAGTTTACCATCTCCTGTCCTTGTTTGGTTGGGGGGATGGTACGCTCGTTCAGTAGGTGCGTATTGGAACATATTATAATTCGATTTACTTATTTATTTGAGCAATATTTATTCAGTTTATATGGCATGATATTATGTGTCTTGTTACGTCCCTCTGAGGACCTGGTTATCTTCCTAGGTGTGTGCTATTGTCTTTCGCAGGTGTTCTAGCTCTAGCCGTGTTCATCGCCATTCCTTCGAGGATGATTGCATTTGGATCGTCTTCGCTTCGCTCGCCACTCATTTCATTTTCTATGTACTTTTCCTTATCTTGTTGGTAGTGGATTTGTCTCCGCCCAATATATTGTATGAAGACAAATTCATTATCTTTATATGATGTCTTTTATTCATTTATTTGCGTGGATGAGATTAGTTATGGTTCTACTGTATTTTTACAGCTTATGTATTCATATGAGGTTTCCATATATTGGAGTGTACTTCGTATGAATACAGCTGGCATGTCTACGTTCCTAGTCCTACGTATTTTGGGAGTGGGGCGTTACATTCCGCCTTCTATCAGTAGTGAGAATTATCTTCTAACAGTAGGTCCACTGCTGTCATCCAATCTCGAGCTGGCAACTGGGATGCCTTCAGTAGCTTTTCTGTACTAATAAGCAATTATGACACCTCTAGTGGCTTATCTGTTCCTCTAAAGGCCTTAGGGTTCATATCTGTGAAATTCTTGATAGAGCCTTCATAACGATGCAGGCCGGTACTGGTGCTGGTACTGGGGGTGGTGGTGGAGGTCTAGCTAAGGCTGCCATCATAGTCTGTCTTATCAGCTCAGTCTGCTGCCACTGAGCCTGCATCATGGCATACATAAACTGGGATGTAGGGCTCTCATCAGTTGGTGGTGGAGGCATCTGAGGTCCCAATTGTGGTGGAAATTGCTGAGGGAATGGTAGTTGTGGAGGTAGTGGTACATTTCCTTACGGTGGCATGGTAGTGGTCTGCCCAGCCTTGATGACTAGGGTTGCTGCAATCTCTGGGTATACCATCGTCGGTGTCGTAGTAGGCTACGACTGTTCTGGCTGGTATAGTATCACCGGGGTCATTGGAGGATTTTGTCCCTCTGAGGTAGTCTCTTCACCAGATGTGAGGGCCAAGGCAGAAGTGCGTCCGCTTATTAGATTCATACTGTTGGCATGAAGAAGAATATGACGATATTATGAGAGATTAGATGTGAGGTAATTCAAGTAATCAAAGGAATTCGAAAAAGTTTGGAAGTCAAAGGAAGTAGTAGTTCTGGATAAGAAATACCTATTCCTATATGCAGGCTTGTTGGGCACAGTCATGTAACCCAACAATATTTTTAGACCTGCATGGGCCACCACAAAAACATGTAACGCCACAGTCCCAAATTACATAGGACCAAGTACGTGAACATGCTAGCTGCACATGTATGAAGAATACTCCAATATATAGAATCCTTAGATATGTACATAAGTTGTAAATATAATCACAGGCCAGAATAATATAATCTAATCTCATCACAGCTCAACACAGAAGATAATAGAGTCCAAATAATAAATAAGTGTATCAAAAGATAGCCGGGTGAACATACTCACTCCAAACAGTTATGAAATAGTCTCATAAGATCGGAGTCCAACCTCCACAAATAGAAAGTAAAGAGATGTAAAAATGTCTACAAAATGCCTCAGTAAGTAATAGATTAGAAGTCAACAGGAGATGCCTCGTCATCGATGTAAGATAGCTCCAGCGCCGCTCCGTACTCCTGTCGAAAATCGTCTATCCCTAGAGAGATAACCAGGTCCTCAGAGGGACATAGCAAGATACAAGAAAACACCATGTCGTATAAATTGTGATAATATAATAGAAAAAAAAGGATGCATGCAATAGGGTTCCAGACCATTCTACTGTGAATATGCAGTTGAGATACAATCCTTCGACGCATGAGCCCTGGTTGAATATAGGATCCGGTATTGTCCCCTCTTGGGCACCAGTGACCAATCATATAACGTTCAAAAATGTTAGTGGCCAACCTGAGAGGATAATCATACCCGTATCTCCAGCAAAACTTCCGGGTTACATGGGAAGTGTAATCAAAGCCCATACGTCAGGTATTGTTCTCCCCACCCAATGCCTAGTATCATCATCTCCATGTCTGATATAAACCTCTAGTAACCACCAAGTCTTCTAGCATGCAATTCTATTGGTAGTTACTCCTATCCGTCGCACGCTCTATACGTATCGTTGGCCAGCCGACTACACGGGTACGTGTCCTACATATGACTCACATCACATGGTAAAGCAAGTGTTAAGGCCATATCAAATATTCCAATACCTCAACATCAATGGGTGGTCACTAGGCTAAGTCAATGTACGAGAATATAAATAAAGCGAGAAAACGACCGATAGAGTCGCTTGCACCCAAGTGTGACTTGGACGCACATTTTTATAATATCAACAAATAAGAAATGTTGAAAATAATAACTAAAAATAAGAATATAATAATCACAGAGTAAGGTGGCAAGGTATCTTGCCTGTAGTACGAAAATGGCAACTCCAAGCAAATAGTCACGTCAGCAATAAACCTCAAAGTCCACGAACGGCCCCGGATGCTGAAACAAACATCAAGAACTTTCCCAATGTAAAAGATATCTCTAGGAAACGCCTGTCCAAAAGTCCAATTTTGGAACAGGGGTAAAATCATAATTTTTGGTCAAAACGATATCCGCCGTTGGACCCATTTTTCACCGAAATGCGTACCAATATCTACGATCTCTAAAGTCCTCAAACTACACGTCCACAAATCCGGTTTGAGGAGACAAACCCAATGGTATGTCCAATTTTGGATTCTGATGAGCCGTGCACAAAATTGCCCGTTAGATCGGGTCGCGGGCCCGCCAAAAGGCGTTCCGATCAACCTTCTCAGAATCGGACCAAACTTGGCATACAGGACCAGAAAATCGATACGGTCCAGATGGCGCAAGTTTTTTCTCAACATGACGAACGTACACAAAGTAATTGAAAAATTTGTAAAGGGGCAGATACGGCAAATTTTGACGGATACGCATCAAATACGTCGCGCACATGCGACCAATTTGAATTATGTCAAAACTCACACATCCGCGAAGTCGATACGCACCTTTCGATGCTTTCGGTTCGCGACTACATCGTCCGGTTTGGTGGAACGCACATCGTATCTGTGAAATTTTTCCAAAAACTTCTATTTTCAAAACTGTTTTTCTCTAACTTCAGGTTCGAAAATAATTGATCATAGAGGTTGAAAAATTTAAGTAAAAGAAAAGAATTAGAGAGCTATATGTAGTCTCAATTTTTGTTCAGAAAGTTTTCACAAATTTCCACTGGATTGGGCAGAATATTTCTTCAAACGGGCTACATAGAATCTAATTCTGTCAGTTGAGACAATGGATTTTGTCGACTTTTGTGTCGATTTGAAGGCCAATCTGGTTAACGATCTACGTATCTACTTACTAGGGTTTTAAGTAGGTCATATAGGCTGCATGTAGGATTTCCCAGATTAAAATTTAATTAAACGATGGGGATGAAACAAGGAGGAGAAGTCCGGTACCTGGTTTCGATCGGGTGCTACGTAACAGAGGTGTTCCTCTGTTCAGGGGTCGCCGACAACTTCTCTGATGATCGCCGGGGTGTCCAGGGCGTCGGGGTTGCGCACGAGGGTGTCGGGGTTGGCCTGGTGTCTCGAATACAGTGGTATTTCGTGAAGGTTTTTTCGAGAATTTCTCATCTATCCGCTCACGTAGGTCATTTTATTCCCATGTTTTAAATTCGATTTCCAATCGAATTTAAATTCAGTTTGGATTGGGTTTAATGAAATCGGGTGGAGAATTTGGTTAGGGATTAGATAGAAACAAATTTTTGAAAGATTGATTAAGATTTTGATTCAATTCGAATCATCATGCTGACCCTGTGTTCGGGGAAAGGAAGAGGGTCGGGATTTCTTGGTAGTACTGTTCCTTTAAAGGAATAGTACAATGTGTGTGTGTTTTTTTTCTCTTCTTTGAATAATAAACCTTTTAATAAATCTAATCAATACCAAAGATATAATCATAACTTAAATATAAATCCTAAAATCTTAAATATATATTTTTACAAAACTTCCTAATATATGCAAATATATAATTTAATTATTTTTATCAAAGATAAGAAATCTAGGTATTAATACAATTAGTATTTTGCATATACTAGATATAGTATTTTATTTGAAATAAGATAATAAAATTTCTTAATAAATCAAAATAAAGGAAAAATATTTTTCACATGTATAATAAAATTTTTTTTTCAAAATTTAAAATATTTACTACTTATTTCTCTATAAGCTACAAAAATGAATCATTATAATAACTCATATAATACATATATATGTTTTTCATAACTACCATAATCAATCATAATAAAATAATAAAAAAATTTGTAAGAGTAAAAGTAAAAAAAATAGTAAAATTTTTAGGGGGTTTACAGTTTCTTTGAAATTCTTCAAAAAACTAAGAATGGGTTTTATACTGAAGTTTACAGGATTTGGTTCAATTTTAAATCAGATTTGATTCGGTTTTTAAACAAGATATGTAGTAATCTAGTATAGAATCAAACAATGATCACATGGGAATTGGTTTTAACAAATTCGGTAGAGATTCGAAGGGTTGTTGAAAAAAGAAAATTTCTATGTCTCTTTCCCATGTACGGGCTCAGGTTAGCCAGTTGGGAACATGAACAGTGCTTGAACACTGTTCATCACATTTCTTTTTTTTCTTCTCTTTCTATATATAAATAGTATATATATAAAACCCTATTTGATATACACCAAACCACCTAAAATATCCAAAAATTCTAAACTTATATAAAAAGATTCTATATAAATCTCAATATTTGTAATATATTTCCTTAGAATATAAAACTATTTTATACATATATATTATTCATCCAAAATAAAATGCTACATATTAATTTAGTAGTAAAGCAAAACCATTATACTAATTTTTAAAAATAAAAGTAGATAAATAATCCCAAATTTTACTATGCAAAATTTTAAATAGAAAATATTCCTAATAAATTTAGGAAAAGTTTTCGTAATAATAATTAATCTAATATCAATAACTTTTATATAATACATAACAACTATTTATGAAAATAAATAATAAAGCATTAAATACATAAATATACCAGATACATATACAAGAACGTCTTTAGACGTACCACATGACTATGTGGGCTTGGGTTTGGTTCAGGTCCAGTCGGGCTAATTGGTACAACCAGGTCTCCTAAAAGTCATAATCTTAACAAATAATTAATTAAATCATTTATAGGTGTCCAATCACAACTTCGACTGGTTTTCCTAGTATGGACACAACTACATTAACCTTATCAAAATTCCTAGTTGATATGCATCTCAAAGTTAACTATGACTAAGAACTTATATATATATATATATATATATATATATATATATATATATATATATATTAAAATATATATATATATTAAAAAAATATATATATATTAAAAAAAAAAAAAATATATATATATATATAGTATTGGGCTACTTATAAAATAATCAAATATATACAAAATTGTATTTAAACCTATCTGGCTGTAATACATCCAAAAAAATTTTAAAATAATTTTACTAAGTCATGACGACCTAACATGGCTCTACCAGGTGGCGTTGGCTGGGTTAGGGTTGGCTAGGTTAGGGTCCAAATATATTTTCTAATCAAATCGAATTCAAAAAGTCAAAGCATGAGTCTCTTGTGCCATTCACAAATAAATAGTACATGAGAACTCGATTGAGTGGCACACCGTTGGCATGTGTGTCGTAGGCTCAAAATGGGTCAAAACTATATATTGGGTCAAATAATTTTGATCTATTTCGAGTTTCGAACTTACGTTGGAAGTTAGGTCTAGAATTACGGTAAATAATCAAATGGGCTAAATTGACCCGAAGTTGCACGAAGTCAAAAGAATGTTAGGGAACTAGTTTGGATGGGACATGATATATCAACTTGAAGGTGGACTTGTCTACTTCAAGACTAATGAAGGACGTTTCGAAAGATTGGCTCTTCTGGTTCTCCATAAATCAAAGCCACAGGAAAATACATCTATAGTCATAAATAATACTAAAATATAATTTAATAATATAAAACAATATAAAATAAATAAATAAATTATTCCCAAAAATTAGGGTCCTTACACTCTTCATTGAAGTCTAGACCCATTTGACAGAGGGAGTGGTTGAACAGAACTTCTTTCAAAAGAGGCAAAGTCATAGACACTGCAAAAACGATAAGAGGAAAAAAATAGTTAGTTAAAACTTGGCCCTTTTTTATAAATAGACGAAAGTTATGCGCAGTCGCATCGGCGCATGTAGACATTTGGGCATCTGTGAAAATCAAAGTCTCAGCGCATCATCAGGACAAAAGTCTACGTGCATTGACTGAGGTCTACCGCAGTGCATCTCCAAGGACCGAAGTCCATGCGTGTTGGTATTAAAGCTTCGACGCATCTCCATGATCGAAGTCCATGCACGTTAGCATAGTGGAGAAACCAACGAAATGAAGAGCAAACTTTTCTGCTATTTATAGGCCAGGGCAACCAAACCCATGCGTAAAGTGGCAACTTTTTCGAAGTCGGTGCAATAAACCTAGAATTAATGGCAATGAATCTGCTATCTCAAAATCAGCTAAGTCAAAGTCATTAAATTGAGCCTCAAAATGCTCAATAAAGTTGATTGAAGATGATGCACCACGCAATCGATGTGCCCCTCAAACCCATGTGCATCACATGCGCTAAGTGGTGTATGCGCCATCCAAATAAATGCACATACATAAGCTCGTCACCCATCAGAGCATTTAATGCTGAATGTCAGAAGTCAGCAGTACGCCACTGTAGAAGTATGGAAAATCTCAGCTGAAGACATCCATTCGCCAAAGCGCAGAAGATGCAAAAGACTCAGGCTCAGTGCTGAAAAGACAAAACAAAGATATAGAGAGAAGACCCTTTATTGTCATGTCTACCAAAGTCTAGTACAGACACATTAGGACCATACATAAGGGACTAATTCTGTTCTTCTGTAAAGGATCTAGTATAGATTCAACAAAAGCCTAGAGGGATCAATAAGGGATGCAGTCTTCATCGAAGCACAGCCTTCCGTCTTCTTGATATACACGCTAGAGGATTGACCTCCACCGAAGCATGTTCTGATATTCTTGTGGGTGCAGCCTCTCAGAAGCATATCCGCAACCCAGCACTTTGAAGAAGCCAGAGCCTTCAAGCCAGATGTACAACCACCTCCGTACGCCAACTTCAGAAACAAGATGGTGGTAGGCCCCCTCCCCTTCTTTTATTCCAGAAGCCAGTGTCTGCATTCCAGAGGCGCAGCTATCTACCTGCACCAATTTCAGACGCGTAAGGGTGTCATACCCTTCCCTTCGCAGCCAACGCCTCCACTGTTCAGTGGTGCAGCTAGTTACCTGCATCTGTATGAGGTACAAGATGGTGATATGCTTACACCATCTCCATTTCCATGATGCAGTCATCTGCTCCGGATCAGAAGCGTAAGTCACTTCTCTACAAGAGACTTGGGAACTCCCATCGCAACCAATGTAAGTCAACCTGTCACTCTAAAAGCACAATAACCTCGTCAACCTGAAGCATAAGCCTACTTATCGCCTACAGCACAGTGACTCTTGTAGCCCAAAATATAGCTTCATAAGTTGCTCTATATGTACAGAAGTCTCATCGTCATTCTAAGCCAAGTCCACTCGTAGCCTAAAAGCACAGAGGTTCTGTCGTCTCCAGAAGCACGGTCTACTCGTCGCCCAGAAGCATAGCAGCACTTAGTCCTCACCAGAGGCACAGAAAGCATGGCTCCACCCCAATTGGTTTGTTTAAACTGCCTCTTGCAGAGAAGATTGAGATTAAATCATGATTGATATCATATCAGATTGAGTTAAATCTTAGATGAGGATCAATTAGACTCCAAATCTAGGATAAAATCCTAAGATTTACTTGGCTATATTCAAGAAAGCAAATCGGCACGTGCCACGTGTCACCTCCTTCAGTTATGTTTATAACCACCAGAGATCTCATTTGAGGAGAATCTCGATGTCCACCACGTATCAGCACCGCAGAAGCCCGCACTGTGCAATCCCGATAGATTCTTTTATATCTCAGGAACCCTAATGGACATCACATATGTGCTCGATTCTCTATAAATAAAAGGAGTTCTTTTTCTACAAGACAGAGAAAAAGAAAGAGGGAACATTGACAATCGATAATCTTCAAAGAAGCAACAATCTCTATCTACGAAGAGTCGACCACCCTCATCCACCTATCAAATAACCAACCAACCAACCAACCATCTTCAGGGGATCTTCTCATCCAGAAATCATCTTGATTGGTGACCCCAGAGTCCCATCAAAGGTGCCAGAGAGCTATAGCAAGGTCGATTCGTCGTCAGATCGTCAACAGAGTAAAGGAAACACTGCAGCACTCGATCTCCACGGTCACACTTTTCCAAAAATCTCTTCTTTCTGTACTTAGAATATCCTGTTTAGGACTTCCTTCTTTGTACACAGATACCTTATACGTTCAATAAAGCAAAAAGTTCGTTCAACCTTTTGTTACATCGAACAAAATGGCGACTCTGCTGGGGACTACCTTCTCCTCCAACGAGAAGGCGGTGACGCATTCTGATGATAACTTGCAGGGAGCATCTCAAGACATATAAACCCCCTAAAATTTAGATATATTTTATTCACGTTATACTTTTGGATATTAGAGTTTTATTTATATTTTGGTAGAAAATACTCCAAAGGAATATGTTACTTTCGAAAAGTTTAAAAAGAAAAGAAAGTTTTATTTTGATTGTTTTAAATTCTTGAAATAATTTATCATTAAATCTTGAGGATTTTTGTTATAGATAGTAGCTACTAGTTCCTAACTAGCTAGTAGGCGTAATTGTGCTAGTTATTTATTAAAATGAGTTTTGAAATAATTTTTGGGATTTTTAGGACTTTTTTTTAGAGAATTATTTGGGTTTATTTAGGAAGTATACATATATAAATATATATATAAATATATATATATATATATATATATATATATATATATATATATATATATATATAAATATATATATAAAAAATATATATATATATATAAATAAATATATATATATATATATATTTTTATATATATATATATATATATATATATATATATATATATATATATATATATATATATTATTGTTTTAAGAAGAGACTTTTATTGATGTATTAGGCGTAAAATGCCGAAGCCTATACAGGTATACACGCCACGCACGAAACTACAACAAAAGCCAGAAGCAGCAACAAACACAAAAGGGTGCCCAGAAACGACACCAAGCCATAGCGGCTCAAAGTCTAGACGGCAGTGGAGGTCACAGCCTACCAAAAGCTAGACGGGGAGTGAGGGCAGCGCCAGACAGCTTTACGCACTTGTCTGGAAGCCTCCCTGATCAGTTGGTCAAAGTTGTTTATTCTTGTTCTTCCACAGGACCCAAATACCGGCGGCCGCTACGATCTAATGACCATGAGAACTGCTCCAATTGGCTAGGAGATCATTAAGGTCGCCCGTTTGGTGATCCAGTCGACATTTGGAGAAAAGATTCTGCCACAGTTGAGACGCGAGGTCGCCGGAGAGAAGAATGTGCTCCGCAATTTTCGCTTGATGGGATGAGCAGCAGTGGCCCTACGATGCCAGGCTGAAGCCGAAGGATGTTATAATATCATCGGTAGGGAGTTTCCGCCTATGAGCTCTCCAAATCAAAATGGACCATTTGATTGGTATACACGCCTGCAAAAATGGAGCAGTATAAGGGGCCGGAACACCGATTCCCCTCGGCACGATCCTGGCCGAAGCTAAGGAGAAAGTACCGCCGGGGTTAGGCGACCACCACAGTGTATCCGAAGAATCGACGATTCGCAGGTTAGCGGCAGTGAGACGGTTGACCGCCTCTACACCAAGTCGAGTGATGATCCTGTCCTACCTCTATCCAAAGGAGCCCTTCCACAGCTCCCAGATTTCTCGAGCAGATCTGATAGTCATGGACTGCTGGACCACTCATCCCCAAGCCAGCGTTCGTAGAACATCGACGAGCGGCCATCCCTAAGCTTAAGGCGAAAGAGGGGTTCGGCGTTGTGTCGGCCATGGAGGATGCACCGCCATGACGCTGAAGATCTGTTATTGGAGACAACACACACGGGATGAGAGTGTCTGAAATATCTGGCCTGCATGAACCTAGTCCAGAGAGAATTGTCCGAGCGAAGCTTCCACCACAATTTCATGGAGCAAGAATCAACGATGTGGGCCAGTCTGCTAAATCCCAACCCTCCCTCCTCGATGGGTTTGGCCATAGTTTCCCAGCTGGCCTAGTAGTGCTTATCCTTGTCGTCGGAGTGACCCCAAAAGAAGTTGGCAAATAGGGATTCTATTGAGTATATTTTTTTGGAGGGGTACAAGCGGCAAGGGTTATATGGGGATGGAGGATAGGACATGCTTGATCAAAATCAACTTGCCTCCCGGGGATAGGGTCGCATTCTGCCATCCCTCGATTTTGGATCTGATTTTACTAACTAGACTCGCAAAGATGCTTGCGTTAGCCCCGTCGTAGACCAATGGGTAGCCCAAGTAGGAGAACGACGGATAAGTAGTAGAAAAGGAAGTCAGGGTGGAGTGCACCGTCGAGTGAAGCCTGTCTGCTTTATGGTGAGTGTATATGACACTTTTGTCGGTGTTGATGCATTGACCCAAGCATCTAGCGTATTTATCCAGCGTGGTGTGAACCACCTCGACAGATCCGATATCTCCAGCCGAGAAAATAAGAATGTCATCAGCATAGGCAAGATGCGTGATCAGCGGACATCCGGTAGTGGTGTGGAAGTGATAGAATCTGGGGTATTGGCCATGCTTTTGAGATTTCTGCTGAGTGCTTCCGTCGCGATGATGAAGATGGTAGGGGAGAGCGGGTCACCTTGACGAACCCCGCGGCTAGCCGCGAAGAAACCTGTGGCCTGTCTGTTGATGACTCTAGAGAACCACAAGTTGCTGATCGAGTGGAAGATGATGTCGATCCAAGATTCTGAGAAACCGAAGGCCCTAAAAATCTAAATCATGAATTACCAATCCAAACGGTCGTATGCTTTCTTCACGTCAAGTTTAATGGTGACATTTCCCCCTCTGGATGGGAATTTTATACATGTGATCATTTCTTGAGCTAAGAGGATATTGTCGATGATGTTCCGACCTGGGATGAAACCACTTTGCTCTTCGAAGATAATCTTTGAGAGGAGAGCGGACATACAATTATTAATAATCTTCGAGATGATTTTGTTGGTAAAAGTGCACAGGCTGATGGGTCTAAACTCTTTGAAGGTCTTCAAATTATTTTTTTTGGTATAAGGATCAGGTTGGCATTGGAGATGGATTTAGGGTAAGTGGTCCTTTGTAAGAAAGCGATGGTGGCCTCGAGGAAGTCTGCTACGATCAGATCCCGGCAAGATCTGAAGAAAACACCTGAGAATCCATCCGGCCCGAGGGCGCTAGTTTTATCGAGGTCCCAGACCGCGTTCTTGAGTTCCTCTGCGGATGGGGAAGTGAGGAGCTACTCATTATCCTCATCGGAGATCAGATTGTGGACCTTAGCCAGAAAATTATCATCTTTGATGATGGCTTCTTTGGAGAATAGATTGGTATAGAAGTTGGTGGCCTCCTCTTGAATACGACTCTAGTCATCTAATCGGTTACCGTTCATATCGCAGATTTGGTGAAGATGAAGATTATGCTTGCGTCCCTTGACACAAGAGTGGAAATAGCTTGAATTACGATCTCCTTCGGAGTCCCATTTTAATCTAGCCTTCTGCTTTCAGAAGGTCGTCTCCACCTTCAGCCGGGACTTGAGAACAGCTCTGGCCAAATTGAGAGTGGACCGAGCCGGCGGGGATCGATCTGTGGCAAACTGGATCTCGGCACGGTTGACATCATCCTCCGCCGTTCTGACCGCTTGGAAAATGTTGCCGAATGCAAATTTGCTCCATGAAGAGAGGGCCTTCCTAGTAGCTTTGAGTCTAGCTGCGATCCGAGTGAGGGGTTCTGGATCGTCCACAGAGAACCACACGGAAGCGACGGTGTGAACGAATTGTGGGTGATGCCACCAGAAGTCCAGGAACCAGAAAGCTTTGTTGATGGGGTTGTTTCTGTTACTGAGCTCAATCAGAAGGGAAGAGTGGTCCGATTCAGTGGAGTTGAGGTAGGATAATTTGGTGGTGAGGCCCATATTGTTCTACCAATTGTTGGTCACGGCGTGATCGAGACGAGAGTATTATCTTCTAGCCTCTTCCTGCATGTTGCACTAAGTGAAGGCATTGCTGGTAAAAGGGAGGGTGTCTAAGTGGGTATTAAAGTTAAAGTTGTTGAAATCATTCATGGCCTACTGTGGGGGCGGGCGTCCCCATGACTTCTCCTCGCTGCAGGAGATAGTGTTGAAGTCGCCAATGCCCAACCATGGGAGGTTGATGCTAGGGGGTAGGTCTCCAGCAAAGTGTTCCAGAGGATCCTGCGCTCCGGGAGGTCACAGCTTCCGTGAACAACAGAGAGGAGAGAGCGTGTTGGGAGAAGCGGATGTTCCACCCAGCAGGAGAGGGCCTGTCCAAAGTCCTGTACGATGCCGAACCTGATATCGGCAGCGAAGAGGATCCAAGTGTCATTGTAACCGGCGACCACGGCCTAAAATCCAAGCTGAAGTTGGATGGCTTTAAGTCTTTTTTGGGGATTTTTGGTTCTATGATAATTAAAATGTCAATCTTATGAACTTTCTTGAGGCTGATGATTCTATTCAGCGTCGGTTTATTTGCCAGACCCCGAACGTTCCAAGAGAGGATATTAAGCATTAGAAGTGGATGGTGGGTGGTTGGTGAGCTTCACGGCGGCCCTTGTGGTCATGGCCGATGATGAATCTGTGTCCTATTTTTTCTTCTTCTTGTGGTTGTTTTTGTGGGCACTATGGCCAGGGTTGGGGGTTTTCATCTCCGATAGACGAGCTATGAAGACGGCTGTCGGAGGCCTCTGGCAATAAGGGGGTCTTCTGGGTCTGTTTCTGCCAGCACACTCAAGGGGTTACTGGGGTCCAGGAAACCAACCTCCATCGCTTGGTGGAACCTGTCCGTCGAAGCAATGTTAAAGCTCGGACTATGGGCCTCATTGGCGGTGTCGTTGTTGTGTGAGGCAATGTCTGAGGGAGGTTGCTCTGGGTGGAGGCTGAGGGTCGATTGTTCCACCTCCGTATTTGCCAGGAGGTCTGCCTTCTGACCGAGGTCGACATCGACGCTTTAGCTTGGGGATAGGGGGCACTCTGGATGAATCTCTGATGGGATGTATGCTAGAATGGAGAATGTGTTATTGAGAGGTATATTTGGGGGGTTATAAGGGATGATGGCACTGTCCGTTAGTCGCATCGGGATGGCAAAGGGGGGCAAGCTGCTGTTCTTGGTGGTGAGGCAGAGATTGGGTTGGTGATGGGTTGGGGATGTGGAAACAGTTGGAGTCGGCTTCTGAGTTTGTTGTTTACTGGTACCTGCCTTTTTCAGCTCCGGGTGAGCTCTGAAACAGTATTTAAAGGGGTGTCCTCTCATTTGATAATGTTTGCAAAATAAGATATTGTTGTCGTATACTAGGGTTTGATCGTGCGTCTGCCCCCCGAGCTCAAGATGAATCAGGGTGGGGGGTCGTGAGCTAGGTCGAGTTCGACGCATATCTTCGCATAGTTGCCTTTGGAGAGGTTTTTTGTCTCTTCGGCTATCGCCACCAGCGTCTCGAAAGAGCTGGCAATACACTTCAGCGCAGCAGGCACAAAGCATACTAGGGGGAGGTTGGGTAGGGTGATCCATGCCGCAACGATCATTGAATCGACTTTGGTGCTAAAGTCCGGAGACCATTTAACGATTTTCACAATCTGGGACACGATTCTGGTGGAACCTTTGGCCCAGACCTTGAAGAAGTCGGAGGGGAAGGAGAGGTAGAGGTACATGTGTTTGGGGTCAAGCGGGGCGACCCGGTAAGCTGCATAGGGTCCCCATCCGACAATAGTTTCCTTGACTATCGCGGTCTTTGGGCATCCAATAGAAAATTTTAGTACGAACGTCTTCACAAAAGAAGAGAAGAGTGACAAAATTTTGGCGGGTGAGAATGGGATGCGGATGTCTTGACCGTCGGTGGGAGTCTAAAAATCCATATCCGGGAGTTCTATTTCCCTCTCTTGGGGTTCGAGCTGTCTGTCGCGATTGGGACGAAGAGCCGCTGCGTAGGAAGAAGCTGGTGGCATATTCGAGGGGGGTGACGGGAGTGGTGGAACGGACGCCTGCTAGTGAAGCGGGAGAAGAGGAAGCTGCCAGAGACTGGGGGTGATGGGGCCTGGATGTGCCGTCGGACCGGCTATGGCAGTCGGGAGGGGGCATGTGCCAGGAGCCAGAGACATCCCGCCCGCTGGTTAAGGGCCATGACACGAAGAGGGAGAGGGTGCATGGTCCCGTTGCTGGAGGATCAGGAGCAGCTCACCTCCTGGAGGATCCGGAGCAGGTCCCTGAGATTCGGGAGAAGATGCCTGGCCCCGAGGGGGCGGGCGCAAGCCCCAGGGGGGGCGCATAGACCACCTGCGGGGGCCGAAGACTAGGAATAGGGAAGTTTGGCACATATCCTGCAAAGGCATGGTGGGTGCATGTCCCGTCAAGATCACGGGAGCACGTCCAAAGCTGCGATGGGTCCGAAGCAATAGGAGAAGATATCACACCCAAAGTTGGGGGTGGTGGGCGGCCAACCACGGGACCCGATGTCGCAGAGGTTGAGAGGGGTTCAACGGTGCCAGCGATCGACGGCCAATGGAGCGAAGAGGCAATGACCATGCCGGATGGCGTACTGGGTGCCTGTCCAGGGATCCACCAAAGTTTCTGGGCAATCCCGGGGGTGATGAGGCCGACGATGGCCAGTTGCGCCCTAGTCCAAGCCTGTGCAGAGTGACGGGGGCACCGCTGATGCGGACGGGGGAGATAGGGGTGACGGAGGGACGACAGGGAGGGGAAACCCGAGGCCGACGGGGACCGGATCGATAACGGAGCTTGCCACCGGTCACAAGTGTGGACGACCGTCGACCCATCGTGTCACTAGAGGCTGGAGATCACGGAAGGAAGCGGGAAAGGGGGAGTAGGGGGAGAGAAGACGGCACAGGACGGGGAGAAGGTTGTGCAAGGAGCTGCACGGATGACTGGAGAGTACCGTAGGGGGCGCATAGGGGGAGTACAGGGAGTGGGGCGGCACATACATCTGTCGCGGGTGCATACGTGCTGCGGCCAATGGGCGCATAGCCCGTCACCCCACTGGACTGGCCAGGGGTTACATGGGCAGCAAGGCAAAGAGCAAACTCCTTGGGCGCATAGGCACGCAAGTCAGCACAGCCCGTATTGGGACCCAGGTTGAATCCTCCAGGCAGAAAAGGGGGAGCACCCACGAGCTTACAGGCTGACCTGACACCCATAGGACCTAAAGCAGTACTGCCCCCGAGGCTAGAGTATGACAGGGGACAAGGGGCCATCGAGAGACCGTCGGGAGGCGGTCGCTCAGGTCGGCCGAGACCGCCGAAAAGCCCATCCGGATGTAGGAACCCACAGAGATCGACGCCAGCCGGGGAGTTGATCTGAGGGGGTTGGGTCCTGGGCCGCTGCCGGAGGTAGAGTATGCCTCGGCCGCCGCGGAGACGGAGGCCGCAGATGATAAAAGGGGGGATGACCAGGAGGAGCCCTAGCGACGGCCCGAGTCCAAACGGCTGCGCTGTCGGCCGTTGGGGAGCAGGAGAGGGGGAACCGGTCATAGGGGAGAGGTAGAGGAGAGGGCGACGGATGCAGGCGCAGGCGCCTGGTATCCCACCGGTCGTCGGTTGATCGGACGCTAGTCAGGGGGCCTATCGCCCCCGGGGTGCTGGAGTGGAGAGATGCTCATGAGACATTTTTCTATATATATAGTTACTATAAAGTATTAGTAAATAAAAAAAGAAAAATAAATAAAAAAAGAAAAAGAAAAAAGCATTCAGTTACTGTTCTGATGAACCGTAACCGAAGACAGCCCGAGCCCAAAAGGGAGCTGAACCAGCCTCTTATATAATGAGAGAGGGAGCGAGGAAACCATCACAACCCTAACCCTAACTCCTTAACTACCTCTTCCCCTGACCTTGGATGAACGCCCCCGACCCTGGGCGGCCACCCGTCGCTAGCGCTACCGCCGAGTTGGCTACTCGGCCGACAGTATCATAGACAATAGGATGTGCAATAGCAGCAGCACAAGCCCGCAAGATCGACTTTACAGCAAGAGCTCTCGAAGCACACTCGATCTTTTCATGATTTACCACTTTGGATATGTCCCTAACCTATACGACTTTATTCCCTTTCGAAGAGATCAAATTTGCGTGCACTAGATTGTCCGAGAAATTGAATCAAAGTTCGATGAAAATTGTTCGAAAATCGGACACGAGATCAGACCAAGTATCCCTGTTCGTGCCCAGTTAACCAACAACCCATTTAATATTTGTGCAATATAATTATACAGAATTAAAGACAACATATAGGAGCTTAGAACCTATTTGGTAGTTTCTAATTTCATTAACTGTGTACGACTAATCTGCCCCTAAAAATCGGGAAAAACTCAAGTTTAAACTAATGGAATTTTAGAAAATCCACCGATACGCGGTGCATCCCGACAAATCGGGCGAAGTAATCGTGAATCGAAAGCATCGAAAGGTGCGTATCGACTTCATGAACGTGTGGGCTTTGATGGAATTCAAATTGGTTGCGCGTGTGCGACGAATTTGATGCGTATCCATCAAAATTGCCCGTTGGACCGTATCATTTTTCTCGTCCTATATACCAAGGTTGATCCGATATTGAAAAGGTTGATCGGAACGCCTTTTTGGCAGGCCCGTGACACGATCCAACGGGCAATTTTGTGCACGGCTCATCGGAATCCAAAATTGGACATACCGTTGAGTTCGTCTCCTCAAACTAAATCCATAGACATATAGTTTAACGACTTTAGAGACCATAGACATTGGCACGCATTTCGATGCAAAACGGATCCAATGACGGATATTATTTTGACCCGAAATTACGATTTTGCCCCGGTTCTAGAATTGGGCTTTTGGACAGACATTTCCTAGATATATTTTTTACACTGGGACTGTTCTTGATATTTTTTCAGCATCCGAAGTCGTTCATGGATTTTGAGTTCCCATTGCTGACGTGATTGATTGTTTGGAGTCGCCTTCCCCGCACTACCAGGTAAGATACCTTGCCACCTTACTCTGTGATTTACATATTCTTATTTTTAGTTATTATTTTTAGTATTTCTTATTTCTTGTTATTAGAAAATTGTGCGTCCAAGTCACACTTGGGTGCAAGCAACTCTATCGATCATTTTCTTACTTTTGTTTATTTCTCTTGCATTGACTTAGTCTAGTGACCACCCATTGTTGATGAGATATTGGTATATCTCATACGGCCTTAATACTTGCTTTACCATGTGTTGTGAGTCATATGTAGGATACGTGCTCGCGTAGTCGGCTGGCCACCGATACGTATGAGGCGTGCGATGGATAGGAGTAACTGCCAACCGAATTGCATGCACTTGGCAGTTACTAGAGGTCTTATGAGTCATGGATGTGACCCTACTAGGAATTGGGTGGGGAAAACATTTTCTTAACGTATGGGCCACTTATGAACTTTTCTATTCCTGATCCTGCTGGCCTCTGACATTCGAGGAATGTTATGCTTTGAGGTCCCTGGTATCCTGATGGGGCCATACCTGAGTTACCAGCACCTGAGCCAGATGCCCATGAGATTTAGTTATCATGGTTTTACTATATTTTATAGCTTACGTATATATGGGGTTCCATATATTGGAGTATACTTCGTATGTATACAGCTGGCATGTCTACGTACTTAGTCCTAAGTATTTTGGGACTGGGGCGTTACATGTTTTTGTGATGGTCCATGTAGGTCGAGTTTATCACTTTGGTTATGTTACTGTACCGATGTGAGCCTACAAATAGGATTAGAATCTAGGTATCTCATCCACACAGTTGACCTCCTTCCTTGAATTCAATTCGAACTCTCATCTGATTACCTTGACTTCCTTCTGCTTGATTTCTTTCGCTATAAATCTTATCTTTTTCCCTCGTGCTTGATAGGGTGTTTAGGAAGATAATTCACAAGTAAACGTGTTATATTTCTCAGTTACTTTATTAGTTGGCTTATAAGATGGGTAGTATGCCTCACAGCCCACCACACGTATCCTTGAAACCTAGTAATAAAGTGTAACAGGGTGGCAACTAAATATATGCTAGTACAAGAAGATATGTTAACCTAGAATATTGAGTTTTAATAGCCCATACTCCATTTGTCAACCACGATATAATACAAGAGACAGTAGGACGACTGTATAAGCAGGAACACCGGACAAGACTTAGATCCTTATAAAACTTAAACGATTTATTACTGCTTTTATCATTATCTCCCATACTTATACTTTGCAATATCATAAATAATGTTGCTATTTATAACCAAGTTTTGCAAGCTTATATTTTTATCGAGCTTGTTCAGGACATATATATACTGGGGACGCCCACTAACATATTGTCTAATCAGAATCAGTGTATTATGGTCTAAAAAACCTTGGTGCACTTGGTTCACTCAACATATAATTACCCTATGTGGATTGAGATATAGAGGTATCTAGTACCTCATCCGCGATTGCATTGACAATTCCTCTTGAATTATACATTTGGCTTTGAATCGCATAATTATATTCAATGACATCTTTCTTGAAATCTTTATTACTTTTGTCTTTCACTGATTGGAAAGACAAACGCTTATATTTGATAGATGGATACAGAGTATCCCCATGGCCATGATAGTTGTATACACAAGTGCAGCTACCATCGGCCAGCCATGTGACTATAACCTTGTCTTGAGATTACTCGTTCTTCCTCGACCCTGAAACTACTATTGTGACCTTTTAGTTATTTTAATATGATAATGATTAGAATCATACCTTTGGTCAAAACACAAACATAGGAGACTATCTATTCTCAGGGAACAAATTATTATGGGTCTCTAAATATTTTTCTTAATTCTTGCTTTAACTAGCAACCCTTATGCCTTAACCCAACCCTTACCCGACCAAGCCCACAGTTAGACATGAGGGAAACAGACAGAAACAAAGACAACCATTTACCATGACTATGATAGATACCCATTTCGAGATTAGGATCCAACATGTGTTACTCTAGGCATACAATTTTGTTATTAAAGAAGTGACTTAGCATTAGAAAAACATATTCTCCAGCTTAGCCAATATTTGTAGCTTAACACTTTATCATATTGACTTACTAGTTATCAACAAGCAATGCATGACCACTACATTCGATGCCATTAGAATGGTTTGGCAGGCTTCACACAAATAGAAAATTTATGACTTAGTCGTTAGAGATCTTTTATATGACGTGCCTTAGAGTTTGTTATCCCACCGATAGACTCTTGTATACTATAGAGGAGTGGGTCATTATATTTTATCGACTCATGTATCATTATAGGAAATCATATCCATTTATTAGAAATCAGGGTACGATCCTCGAAACTGATTCATAACTACCATATCATGATATCGATCATATTATGACAATTATTACCAAAGGTTAAGGTACGAGGTCGCGACTTAAATATTCCTAACCTCATTATTCCTAAAACCATGTCCAAGTCTCTAGAGTGAATAGATGGTAAGCCATTCTTACTTTTAGGAATTATGGGATCACTGATTGATTGAGGTATATTGGTTATCGCTAGGATGATAAATTAGTGACTCGTAAACCCCCACTTTCTTTTTAGATCTTTTGGTGTCCCTTACCGTGACTTTGATATTCGGAGTGTAATACTAGCTGTTACCTTCCAAAAAAATTTATATGCAAGACCTCGACGGGTCCACCTTCAAGTAGACATATCATGTTCCACTCAAACACGTTCACTTGTACTCTATTTTCATGATACGACCATCAGGTAATAAGGGCTAACTATCATCCTTACCGTAATACCGATGTACTCTCTGACTTCAATTAGAGACCGAACCTCGACTAAATTTTTTCGACCCAATATACGGTAGTGACCTACTCGAAGCCCACTACGAAAATGCCACTAGTGTGCCACTCAATTGAGTCCTCTTGTGCTACTTAAACACAAAAGTCACGGAAGCCGCATCTCATGACTTACAGAACCTATTTTACCAACTCGACGGGAAATTAACCAAACCACTTGAGTTGGAATCTATTCTAGATTACCCTAACCTAATAGGAATGGTTCAATTGATTTTTGGGATCTTATCTAACCAGTGTATATTAAAATCCAAGATTTGTTCAACCAAGGGTTTATGTCTAAATAGAGAATCCATTAAGACCCAGCTAAACCCATCCATACCTATCGCCATATTTGGACTATAAAACCAAACTTGAAAAAAGGGTCCTTACACCTATTATGTAGTCCATATCCCTTGGTCCATAATTCCTCCTTCCATAGATCCCTTAATCGTATCCCTTTGTAGCCTATGTTACGCGATGAATATAATTTCGTTGTAGCAATTTGTTCCGATTAGGCTTGACTAAGACGTCCCCTCCTGCCTTGATAAGACATGGTCAATACAAGAGAAATATTAAAGGAGTAATTCTTAGGCATCCCATAGAGTCCATGACTACGATCAGAAGTAACTCATATCCTCAGTATCTCCTTGAAAATTTGACCTTCTTAGAAACCCTTCTACTATGCTTTTCGCGATTTACCAGTTTATGTAGTTGAGTAGAATCTTGAACTTAGTATCCTCTATCCTTTAGAATGTGATGCCAAACTTCGATGCTATCCATAACCGTTCTCCCATATTTTTGGAAGTTGTGGTACGATATTCATATTGCATTTTATATCCCTTGCTTGTGCGGTTAGATAACCACGGTAGAAGATAGCAACCTTGGTTCTTTTTTAAAGCCGTTCTATCCTAAAATAGTATCTTCGATTGAATCTCGAGAACAGAAATTGCTGGAGCGTATAGGCAAGCCTCTCAAGGAAACGTAGGGTTCTTGAATTAGCAAAAGATTGGGATAGATTGGTTTCTACTTAATTGAGTTAAACCAGTGGCTCATGATATCCACTCTATCTATATCATCCGATGACCTCTACCGTGACTTTGATATTTGAAGCACAACACAAACTTTCTCCTTCCAATAAAATTTTACACTCATAACATACATGTTCCACAAACGCACCTTTCCGTGCTCAAATTTCAATTACACCACATGCATGACACATTTTTCCTTAGAACAAGCCATAGATGTCTATTTTTATTTTATTTGATTTTAACCATGAAATTATCGACCAATTCCTTTAACTAAACTAAATACCCGTGATCCATACAAGATGCATCACATCTATGGTGCATGCATTCTGCCCAAGCAAGCACATGTCCCTACACAATACCAAACACCGAACCATCATACCCTAGTCACTATGACATAATGAATTCGAACACTTACCTAATCATACACTATAGAAAGGTTTTTGCATTTGCCATGAGTTCTCGGCCCTCGGCCCAAGAATTCTACTTTCCTTCAGTATCATCTCTTAGTTACCATGTTAGGCGAAGACTAAAATTCCTTTGACCAGAACGTTCTAGTTATATTCGAACAAGAGGTTCCTACCATTTCGTTGAAGGAATGACCGTTATGAACGACGTAAAATTTACAATACTTCCTTATAGTAGTTGTTGACCAAGAACGTCGTGGTATTATCGAGGCTCACTTAGAATCCGAGACTGTGGTCACAAGCGCCCATTGTTCTCATGTCCACCTTAGAAATTGTCCCTCTTAAAAGTTTTGTAACATCGATTTTCATAGTTAGCCAACTTCTATAAATTGGGTAGAGGCGTGAATGAAGAATACCTTATCTTGTAGAATATGACCTTAAATTTGGATTTTTTTTTTAATTACCTCCTCCATGTTCTCGAAAACAAAGTATGATTTTCATATTAGTTTTCTTCAATCGCATTACATCGCGACCTCCCCCTACCTTTGATTTAATTTTGAGGATAAAATTTTTATAAGTTGGGTAGGATGTAAATCCCTTTAAATTTAGATGTATTTTATTCACATTATACTTTTGGATATTAGATTTTTATTTATATTTTGTTAGAAAATACTCCAAAGAATATGTTACTTTCGAAAAGTTTAAAAAAAAGAAAGTTTTATTTTGATTGTTTTAAATTCTTGAAATAATTTATCATTAAATCTTGAGGATTTTTGTTATAGATAGTAGCAAATAGTTCCTAACTAGCTAGTAGGCGTAATTATGCTAGTTATTTATTAAAATAAGTTTTGAAATAATTTTTGGGATTTATAGGACTTTTTTTAGAGAATTATTTGGGTTTATTTAGCAAGTATACATATAGAAAAAAAAGCATAGAAAAAAAGCATTCAGTATAAAAAAAAGCATTCGGTATAGAAAAAAATAGAGAATTATTTGGGTTTTTATATATATAGTTACTATGGAGTATTAGTATAAAAAAAAAGCATTCAGTTACTATTCTGACGAACAGTAACCGAAGGCAGCCCGAGCCCAAAAGGGAGCGGAACCAGCCTCTTATATAACGAGAGAGGGAGCGAGGAAACCATCGCAACCCTACTCCTAACTCCTTGCCTACCTCTTCCTCTGACCTTGGACGACCGCCCCCGCCCCTGGGTGGCCACCCGCCGCCAGCGCCACCGCCGGGGAGACGACCGGTCGGCTACGCGGCCGACAACAGCATGGACAATAAGATGTGCAACAGCAGCAGCACAAGCCCGCAAGATCGACTTCGCAGTAAGAGCTCTCGAAGCACACTCGATCTTTTTACGATTAACCACTTCGGGTATATCCCTAACCTATACGACTTTATTCCCTTTCAAAGAGATCAAATTTGCGTGCACTAGATTGTCCGGGAAATTGAACCAAAGTTAGATGAAAATTGTTCGAAAACAGGACATGAGATCAGTCCAAGTACCCCTGCTCGAGCCTGGTTTCCCGACAACCCATTTAATATTTGTGCAATCTAGTTAGATAGAATTAAAGACAACAAGTAGGAGCTCATATCCTATTTGGTAGTTTCTAATTACATTAACTGTGTACGAGTAACCTGCCCCTGAAAATTGAGAAAAACTCAAGTTTAAACCAATAAAATTTAGAAAATCCACCGATACGCGGTGCGCCCCGACAAATCGGGTGACATGGTCACGAACTGATAGCATCGAACGGTGCGTATCGACTTCGTGGACGTGTGGGTTTTGACGAAATTCAAATTGGTTGTGCGTGCGCGACAAATTTGATGTGTATCCGTCAAAATTTACCACATCGGCCTCTTTGCAAATTTCTTAATTACTTTGTATACGTTCGTCAAATCGAAAATAAACTTGCGCCAGCAGGACCGTATCATTTTTTTGGTCATGTATGCCAAGTTTGGTCCGATTCTGAGAAGGTTGATCGGAACACCTTTTTGGCAGGCCCGTGACCCGGTCTAATAGGCAATTTTGTGCACGGCTAATCAGAATCCAAAATTGGACATACCGTTGAGTTCGTCTTCTCAAACCGAATCCATAGAGATATAGTTTGACGACTTTAGAGACCATTGACATTGGCACGCATTTCGGTGCAAAATAGGTCCAACAACGGATATCGTTTTGATCCAAAATTACAATTTTGCCCTGTTCCAGAATTGGACTTTTGGACAGGCGTTTCCTAGATATATCTTTTATACGGAGAACCTTTTTGATGTTTGTTTCAGCATCCGGAGCTGTTCGTGAATTTTGAGTTCCCATTGTTAACGTGATTGATTGTTTGCAGCTGCCATCCTAACACTAACAGGCAAGATACCTTGCCACCGTACTATGTGATTTTATATATTCTTATTTTCAGTTATTATTTTTAGCATTTCTTATTTGTTGTTATTATAAAACTGTGCGTCCAAGTCACACTTGGGTGCAAGCGACTCTATCGGTCGTTTTCTTACTTTTATTTATTTCTCTTGCATTGGCTCAGTCTAGTGACCACCCATTGTTGATGAGGTATTGGTATATCTCATAAGGTCTTGACACTTGTTTTGACACGTGCTCGCGTAGTCGACTGGCCACCGATACGTATGAAGCATGCGACGGATAGGAGTAACTGCCAATAGAATTACATGCGAGTAGACTTGGCAGTTATTAGAGGTCTTATGAATCATGGATGTGACCCTACTAGGCATTGGGTGGTGAGATCATTTCCTTAACGTATGGGCCACTTATGCACTTTCCTATTCCTGATCCTGCTGGCCTCTGACATTCGAAGAATGTTATGTTTGAGGTCCCTGGTATCCTGATGGGACCATACCTGAGTTACCTGCACCTGAGACAGATGTCCATGCGTTAAAGGTTTGTTCTTAACTGCATTTTTACTGTAGAACTGGTGTCACGACCCGCACCCACTGTGTGGGTACGAGAACGTAACAACGCCCAGCCTACACCGCAGTGTCGGCGGTAGAACGCTGTTCTTGGCCATGAACTATAACTAACATAATATGAATACTCTCCATAAGGAGTCCAACACAGAGGTATAACTCAATCCCAATCTATAGATAGAAAATGGTACGATAAAATAGATAAAGAAATCCTCAACGGAGGTACAACAGAAATGAAATACAAGTCTCAACATCTCTACAATATACAACTCTGAAACAATAACATAAGTTAAACATGAAAGGAGATAGTCTAAGCTATCTACTCTATACAAGGTATCATCATGAGCAGCTGCCTGAACCTCGCCAGGGGTCCAGGTCGCGAGTGTCATCTAGGCAAGCTCCAAGTAAGGGGTGCAGGGTTCCTCATCATCCTCTGTAAAATTTTCAACAGGTCCAGTCAGGACGGGAGCGAGCACAGTACATCTCATGCAGTTCATATCATGGCAGGAAATATAAAGCAGGCAATAGAATAAAATACATGAAACGCTGTAAGAAGATGTACATAAAAACAGGAGAGATATTTGATAACTGGAAATATATACATGATAAGTAAGAACTGTAAGTGACTAGTGATTTAGAGTACGAGATGGCATGTAATTGGCTTAGGTTGTACATGATGTACATGAGTGAACATGTAGGACATCAGCCAATAAGGCTGTGCTGTACATGAAAAGTAACAGAGTAAAAATGATGGGTAAATCACATGACCATTTATACTCACCCCTACCCACAATCAATACACAAGGATCTATTCAAGTTACGTTACGGACATGATGTTTTGGTTATACAAGAGACACATGGGCAAACATGAGCGTACATGAAAGAATATGAGAGTACATGAACGTACATGTAAGAACATGAGAGAACATGAGTGTACATGAATAACGCAGATGCAAGGAATACATGATGTACATGAAACACATGTCATAAAGTATCCGATGCGCCCGCTAAGGAGGGTAACATCCCAAGAAGAGATCCGTATAGTACCAATTCGTGATGATAACGTGACAGCATCAAGTAAAAGTAATCTAGAGCGAGAATATAAGTCGTGACAAGTATGAAATGATCAGAGAATGTACTCGCCTGCATCTGAGTGTCCAATATGAAAAGTACCGTCCAAGGAGTGGTGTCTGGCTCCTAATCAGAACAGCACAAGTCACAACAAGTCCAGAATAGTAAAATGGAGTCCTATTGTGCATTCTACATGATTTTAAGTCAATCTAGGCCAAAGTCAACTCTTGGTCAACTTTGGTCAACCCTAGAAGTCAAACTAGGTCAACCTTGTCTAAACTAGGCTATACTAAGTCTAACTAGACTACACAGGTCTAAACCAGACTCTACACTGACACACAGATAGGCCATAGGCTAATTAGGCAATACTATGCCTAATGAACCAACCAAACCATAACATTTCACCCCTGACAATATATTTATACTTAAAATAATATACATAAAGATATATTATAATCTAACTTAAAATATACATAGCCTATAGGCTACTAAATACATTCACACATACCTATATAGCCTTACCACACAATCTATTATAGAATACATATATATATACATGTAGAGAAAAGAAAAAGGGGAAAATGTTCAAGGGTGTCACATATATGCTAAAGTGTGTATGTGTGTGTGTTCACATGAGTGAGTGAAATAGAGTGGAAGGGTGAAAATGCAGGAATAAACAGGGAAGAAGGTAAGCCTAGGCTGTGTGCATACCTTTGTGTACTGCTGTGGTGTGTGTGTGATACATGAATTGTGTGTGGACAGGAAATAACAGGGAAAGGGTGTGCTTGTGTGAACCAGTGAATTATGTGTGCAGGAATGTGACAGTGAATAAGGTGAGCAGTGTCACATGTATATGCAGGAAATACCTAAACAGTGAAGGGGAAAAGAAGCATGTGTAACAGTGAAGGAAATACACAGGAAAGGAAAAATCAGTACATCATTTAAAGAGCAGTGAATGTAATCATAAAGACAGGAAGACATGGACCTATTCTCAGGTTAAGAAGAAAAGGAAAAAGGAAATCATTTCATAGCTCCTTCCTCTCTCTCAGTTTTTAACCCATAGATTATATATAACAAAACAAGCTCAAAATTAGTTTTAACTTATAACTAATCACAGGTTTAATCATTTCTCAGGTTTGCATAAGGAAGCTCAGGTTCTACAAACAAGTAAATCTCAGATTAAACATGTTATCACATTCTCAGTTTACATTTCGAAAATCTCAGTTTTCTTTCAAACCCCATCCTCAGTCACAGGTTTCAATTCTCTTCAATTCAACTCAAACTAAGTTAACATTTCATTGCAAATATCAGTTAACATATCAATTATCTAAATGAACCTATCATTAATCTTATTTAGTTATCCAAAACACCCACAGAAAACTCAGTTTATACATATTAATCTCAGGAAAAACCTGTCAACTATTCATTCTCAGGTTTAAACAAAACTGGAACTTAAAACTCAGTTTTTTGACACTGAAAGAAAGGAAATAAATGTGCAGTGTACATTTAGGTAACTCAGTGAACAAAGGAGATCAACTCATATCAGTCTACAAATCAATCTAAATGGTTTAAATCCATTCTCAGTTTTGCATAACTGAACATGGAAATCCTAATCTCAGGTTTTAACAAATAAATCAAAACCAATTCCCAGTTTTCTTCAAAACAAACGTCAGTTGAAGCATGCACATCAGTGACCATATATGACAGTTAGTTGAAAACATAGGAGAGGAACCACATTCAACTCAACTAACAATGAATATCAAATTAACAAAGAAGGAAGGAAAGGAGGGAATCAATATTGAAAACTGAGATTCAACTCAGGTTGGTCATAACAGTCCCAGGTTATGTTCCTACAGGATATGCATCACTATATCACAAAAATCTTACTTGGACAGTTAACAAGAATTCCCAGTTTTCAGCCCCCAAAACCCCATCAACCCACTCCAAAAGACACACACAGGTACATAACAAATAGGAGCATAGGCTAGAGCTCTAAAACATGCATTTAACAATGATTGGCAGGTTAAAATCATCAATCAAAACTCAATGTTGAAATTTAGAACAAAGACTGATACCATGTTTCAGGAAAATGGGAAAAGTGGCAGTTTTAATAGTGAAATTGATTAAAAATGTAATTACAGAGGTTGGTAACAATTAATTACAAAAAGTGCATGCTACACAAGTTGTTTGTGTCCATGAAATTGGACACAAACGTGTCCACATAAAACAGTGCACAAGACAGTGCACATTATGCTGTGTCCTCGTGCACGTGTGCTCGAGTCTCGTGTACACAACAGAGGTCAACCCAAGACACGTGTCCACTAACATAGGTCCACTACTTATAGGGCTATCCACAGGACACCCTGCACCGCCGTGTCGTGTCGCATAGGCGTGTCCACACACACGTATCAGAAACAAAAACACACGACTGTACAGTCTGTGCAAAACCCGTGCGGTGTCTCGTGCACCCCCGATACGACACGAGAGGTCGTGCCACTTGGGGAGTGTCGTGACAGACACTGCCCCAACATGTGTGTCGAAAATCTCGTGTCCAAGTGTCATGTCCAGGGAGTTCTTGCCCCCGAGTAGCAGGGGATCCCTGTAGCAGCGCGCGAGCGTGTGCGCGCGCGTGTCCACACCATCAAAACGACACAGGATGACACGAAAACCAGGACACAAAGACAGGAAACCCTAAGCTAGATCAAAAACCTATTTCCTATTGAAAAACAATAGGCAAACTGGATCGACATGCCCTTTGTGGCATTCTGTCGAACACCAAGTCCAGTGTACTGGTACGTGTCCAGAATGGACACGAATCCTCCGACACTCGACTCGAAATCTATCCAGACCTTAGGGGGACCCTTAGGGCTTCCTATTCATGAAGACTAATTGAAATTTCATAGAGATTTGAAGAAGTTACCTCTTGTTGAACTTTCAATAGAAACCCCCTATTCAATGCTCTCCACTGGATGACCCAATCAATCCAAAACAACTCCAAACTGAACCCATGTTCCAAAATCAGCAAGAACAACAGTATTAGAAACTAATACAACTAGTTTGAAGGAAAAAGGACCTAAAATGGATTTATTATGAATTTCTAAAGATGGGAGCTCACCTCTTTCTTCTTGAAATAGATTCCTATGGAAAGGAGGCTAGCCCTAGAAATTAGGAGGGGTTTTATAGTGGGGGAATCCCTAGGTTGGCTGGACATAATATTAGGGTTAGGGTTTGGGCACTTGAATAATGGGCTTTGGGCTTAGTTACATGAGCCATGGTTTAATTGATTAATAAGGACTCTAAGTCATAAGTCATGGCTTATGGCTTTCTAATTTCTATAGCTAAATAGGTTCTAATGACCTAACCATAGATTAGGCTAGGTTAGACTAGAGTCACAAATCCTAACCAAGTCTATACTAACTAGTGTTAGCTCCTACGTTGGTCTACATGGGTCCAAACTAGCCAAAATTAATCTAGTCCAAACAATTCCAAAATAATTCCTAAAAATTTCCAAAAATTCAAATAAATTATATTAAATCTAAATAATAATTAATAATCCCAAATAATTCTTAAAATTACAAAAATGACTAAAATACCCCTCCGTCTGGAAATGAACACTAGCAAGACACCAAATCATAAGTCATGATTTTAAATAGTTTAAAATTAATTAAAAATCACCAAAAATCATAATATGAAATAAATATCAATAAATAATAATTATAATTCCAAATTTCAAAATTACCCTCATTTGGAAAACTGGGTGTTACAATCCTACCCACCTTATAAAATTTCGTCCTCGAAATTAAAATGGTAGTAGTCCTCCTAGGTCAAACACCCCACAATCAAAGTCTCAAACATACCGTCAGATAATCATATGCGTCTGTCCAAAATCATGATACTCAGAATCTTCGTCGTGTTAGTGAGCAAGGCTACGATAATCACAGAGTCCTCGACTAAGGTACGTACCCTTAGGTTCATGGTATTTAAAATTTTTGCACTGCCGCATGCGACGGCGAAAACCTTAAATTCCCATACCCGAGAAATACATCCAAAATCTGACTACATGTCCTCACTATGCCAACTAACACAACCATCAAAGATTCTAGATCCCATGATTTAGGTGACCTAGCCCATATGATTTATCTTAGAAGAAAATCAACAAAACACCAAAAACAACAGGACAAAATTGATAAATCAACAAGGAACAGGGAGAATCGAATTTCAAGACAGCTATAAGAGGCAATTGTGAAAATGAAATCAAAAGAGCAGAACCTGCAACTAGATCTCCAATGGCCTGTGCATCCTTGACTGTCCTGACGATAGCTCGCCCTGCTAGTTTCCCCTGGTCTGCTGCTGATGCTGCATGAATCACCGCTGCTGAGAGAAATCAGAAATAACGGGAGAAAATCTCTGTACAGATAGAGGTGCACCTCCTATGTAGCAGAAATGCCAACCTGAGTCGGCACAATAGAAACTGCGGTCTCGAGGCCCTGATGAACAGGACGAGAGGTGGCCAGCCTCTCGATAGTATCCCCTGAACCGAAGCGATGAGATCGTGTCTTCATAATCATCATGAAAACAGATCAAAACAAGAAGAAATTTCTGAGAATGAAGCAAAAATTCAAAGAAGGACAGTTTATATTCAAAGGGAAGTCAATAAGCAACAATTTTAGACAAAAGGAATCTGATTAAGAGTTTTTTCTAATGTGATTGAGTACCTCAAAATATCCTAATCCTACTGCAGGCTGTAGTGATACTCTAGTTTGAATACCACTACATAAACTCGACCTACATGGGCCACCACTAAAAATGTGTCACGACCCGCACCCACTGTGAGGGTACGAGAACGTAACAATGCCCAGCCTACGCCGCAGTGTCGACGGTAGAACGCTGTTCTAGGCCATGAACTATAACTAACATAATATGAATACTCTCTATAAGGAGGCCAACACAGAGGTATAACTCAATCACAATCTATAGATAGAAAATGGTACGATAAAATAGATAAGGAAATCCTCAACGGAGGTACAACAGAAATAAAATACAAGTCTCAACATCTCTACAATATACAACTCTGAAACAATGACATAAGCTAAACATGAAAGGAGATAGTCTAAGCTATCTACTCTATACAAGGTATCATCCTGAGCAGCTGCCTGAACCTCGCCAGGGGTCCAGGTCGCGAGTGTCATCTAGGCAAGCTCCAAGTAAGGGGTGCAGGGTTCCTCATCATCCTCTGTAAAAATTTTAACAGGTCCAGTCAGGACGGGAGCGAGCACAGTACATCTCATGCAGTTTATATCATGGCAGGAAATATAAAGCAGGCAATAGAATAAAATACATGAAACGCTGTAAGAAGATGTACATGAAAACAGGAGAGATATTTGATAACTGGAAATATATACATGATAAGTAAGAACTGTAAGTGACTAGTGATTTAGAGTACGAGATGGCATGTAATTGGCTTAGGTTGTACATGATGTACATGAGTGAACATGTAGGACATCAGCCAATAAGGCTATATTGTACATGAAAAGTAACAGAGTGAACATGATGGGTAAATCACATGACCATTTATACTCACCCCTACCCACAATCAATACACAAGGATCTATTCAAGTTACGTTACGGACATGATGTTTTGGTTATACAAGAGACACATGGGCAAACATGAGCGTACATAAAAGAACATGAGAGTACATGAACGTACATGTAAGAACATGAAAGCACATGAGTGTACATGAATAACGCAGATACAAGGAATACATGATGTACATGAAACACATGTCATAAAGTATCTGATGTGCCCGCTAAGGGGGGTAACATCCCAAGAAGAGATCCGTATAGTACCAATCCGTGATGATAACGTGACAGCATCAAGTAAAAGTAATCTAGAGCGAGAATATAAGTCGTGACAAGTATGAAACGATCAGAGAATGTACTCGCCTGCATCTGAGTGTCCAATATGAAAAGTACCGTCCAAGGAGTGATGTCTGGCTCCTAATCAGAACAGCACATGTCACAACAAGTCCAGAATAGTAAAATGGAGTCCTACTATGCATTCTACATGATTCTAAGTCAATCTAGGCCAAAGTCAACTCTTGGTCAACTTTGGTCAACCCTAGAAGTCAAACTAGGTCAACCTTGTCTAAACTAGGCTATACTAAGTCTAATTAGACTACACAGGTCTAAACCAGACTCTACACTGACACACAGATAGGCCATAGGCTAATTAGGCAATACAATGCCTAATGAACCAACCAGACCATAACATTTCACCCCTGACAATATATCTATACTTAAATTAATACACATAAAGATATATTATAATCTAACTTAAAATATACATAGCCTATAGGCTACTAAATACATTCACACATACCTATATAGCCATACCACACAATCTATTATAGAATACATATATATATACATATAGAGAAAAGGAAAAGGGGAAAATGTTCAAGGGTGTCACATATATGCTAAAGTGTGTATGTGTGTGTGTTCACATGAGTGAGTGAAATAGAGTGGAAGGGTGAAAATGCAGGAATAAACAGGGAAGAAGGTAAGCCTAGGCTGTGTGTATACCTGTGTGTACTGATGTGGTGTGTGTGTGATACATGAATTGTGTGTGGACAGGAAATAACAGGGAAAGGGTGTGCTTGTGTGAACCAGTGAATTATGTGTGCAGGAATGTGACAGTGAATAAGGTGAGCAGTGTCACATGTATATGCAGGAATACCCAAACAGTGAAGGGGAAAAGAAGCATGTGTAACAGTGAAGGAAATACACAGGAAAGGAAAAATCAGTACATCATTTAAAGAGCAGTGAATGTAATCATAAAGACAGGAAGACATGGACCTATTCTCAGGTTAAGAAGAAAAGGAAAAAGGAAATCATTTCATAGCTCCTTCCCCAATCTCAGTTTTTAACCCATAGATTATATATAACAAAACAAGCTCAAAATTAGTTTTAACTTATAACTAATCACAGGTTTAATCATTTCTCAGGTTTGCATAAGGAAGCTCAGGTTCTACAAACAAGTAAATCTCAGATTAAACATGTTATCACATTCTCAGTTTATATTTCGAAAATCTCAGTTTTCTTTCAAACTCCATCCTCAGTCACAGGTTTCAATTCTCTTCAATTCAACTCAAACTAAGTTAACATTTCATTGCAAGTATCAGTTAACATATCAATTATCTAAATGAACTTATCATTAATCTTATTCAGTTATCCAAAACACCCAAAGAAAACTCAGTTTATACATATTAATCTCAGGAAAAACCTGTCAACTATTCATTCTCAGGTTTAAACAAAACTGGAACTTAAAACTTAGTTTTCTGACACTGAAAGAAAGGAAATCAATGTGCAGTGTACATTCAGGTAACTCAGTGAACAAAGGAGACCAACTCATATCAGTCTACAAATCAATCTAAATGGTTTAAATCCATTCTCAGTTTTGCGCAACTGAACATAGAAATCCTAATCTCAGGTTTTAACAAATAAACCAAAACCAATTCCCAATTTTTTTCAAAATAAACGTCAGTTGAAGCATGCACATCAGTGACCATATTTGACAGTTAGTTGAAAATATAGGAGAGGAACCACATTCAACTCAACTAACAATGAATATCAAATTAACAAAGAAGGAAGGAAAGGAGGGAATCAATATTGAAAACTGAGATTCAACTCAGGTTGGTCATAACAGTCCCAGGTTATGTTCCTACAGGATATGCATCACTATATCACAAAAATCTTACTTGGACAGTTAACAAGAATTCCCAGTTTTCAGCCCCCAAAACCCCATCAACCCACTCCAAAAGACACACACAGGTACATAACAAATAGGAGCATAGGCTGGAGCTCTAAAACATGCATTTAACAATGATTGGCAGGTTAAAATCATCAATCAAAACTCAATGTTGAAATCTGGAACAAAGACTGATACCATGTTTCAGGAAAATGGGAAAAGTGGCAGTTTTAATAGTGAAATTGATTAAAAATGTAATTACAGAGGTTGGTAACAATTAATTACAAAAAGTGCATGCTACACAAGTTGTTTGTGTCTATGAAATTGGACACAAACGTGTCCACACAAAACAGTGCACAAGACAGTGCACATTGTGCTGTGTCCTCGTGCACGTGTGCACGAGTCTCGTGTACACAACAGAGGTCAACCCAAGACACGTGTCCACTAACATAGGTCCACTACTTATAGGGCTATCCATAGGACACCCTGTACCGCCGTGTCGTGTCGCACAGGCGTGTCCACACACACTTATCAGAAACAAAAACATACGACTGTACAGTCTGTACAAAACCCGTACGGTGTCTCGTGCACCCCCGACACGACACGAGAGGTCGTGCCACTTGGGGAGTTTCGTGACAAACACTGCCCCAACGTGTGTGTCAAAAATCTCGTGTCCAAGTGTCGTGTCCAGGGAGTTCTTGCCCCCGAGTAGCAGGGGATCCCTGTAGCAGCGCGCGAGCGTGTGCGCGCGCGTGTCCACACCATCAAAACGACACAGGATGACACGAAAACTAGGACACAAAGACAGGAAACCCTAAGGTAGATCAAAAACCTATTTCCTATTAAAAAATAATAGGCAAACTGGATCGACATGCCCTTGTGGCATTCTGTCGAACACCAAGTCCAGTGTACTGGTACATGTCCAGAATGGACACGAATCCTCCGACACTCGACTCAAAACCTATCCAGACCTTAGGGGGACCCTTAGGGCTTCCTATTCATGAAGACTAATTGAAATTTCATAGAGATTTGAAGAAGTTACCTCTTGTTGAACTTTCAATAGAAACCCCTATTCAATGCTCTCCACTTGATGACCCAATCAATCAAAAACAACTCCAAACTGAACCCATGTTCCAAAATCAGCAAGAACAACAGTATTAGAAACTAATGCAACTAGTTTGAAGGAAAAAGGACCTAAAATGGATTTATTATGAATTTCTAAAGATGGGAGCTCACCTCTTTCTTCTTGAAATGGATTCCTATGGAAAGGAGGCTAGCCCTAGAAATTAGGAGGGGTTTTATAGTAGGGGAATCCCTAGGTTGGCTGGACATAATATTAGGGTTAGGGTTTGGGCACTTGAATAATGGGCTTTGGGCTTAGTTACATGAGCCATGGTTTAATTGATTAATAAGGACTCTAAGTCATAAGTCATGGCTTATGGCTTTCTAATTTCTATAGCTAAATAGGTTCTAATGACCTAACCATAGATTAGGCTAGGTTAGACTAGAGTCACAAATCCTAACCAAGTCTATACTAACTAGGGTTAGCTCCTAGGTTGGTCTACATGGGTCCAAACTAGCCAAAATCAATCTAGTCCAAACAATTCCAAAATAATTCCTAAAAATTTCCAAAAATTCAAATAAATTATATTAAATCTAAATAATAATTAATAATCCCAAATAATTCTTAAAATTACAAAAATGACTAAAATACCCCTCAGTCTGGAAATGAACACTAGCAAGACACCAAATCATAAGTCATGATTTTAAATAGTTTAAAATTAATTAAAAATCACCAAAAATCATAATATGAAATAAATATCAATAAATAATAATTATAATTTCAAAATTTCAAAATTACCCTCATTTGGAAAACTGGGTGTTACAATCGGTTGGCACCCTATTGCATGCATCCTCTTTTACTTTCTATTATGTATCACAGATTATATGGCATGTTCTTTATGTATCTTGTTACGTCCCTCTGGGGACCTGGTTATCTCTCCAGGTGTGTGCTTCGTGACTTTTGCAGGGGTTCTAGCCAAGGCCATGATCTTCTCTATTTTTTCGAGGATGATTGCTCTTGGTTCGTCTTGCTATTTTATCGATAATTTCATTGTATATTTTCTTTCATTTAAAATGGTTGGTAGTGGATTTGTCTCCGCCCAACTACATGTATAAGTGAAAAATTCTTGAGTTGATAATAATATTATTCTCTATTGTTGTGGATGAGATTTAGTTATCATGGTTTTACTGTATTTTACAGCTTATGTATACATACGAGGTTCCATACATTAGAGTATACTTCGTATGTATATACCTGACATGTCTACGTACTTAGTCCTAAGTATTTTGGGACTGTGGCATTACAAGACATGCTAGTCGTACGTTTCGACCAACAGGCTTTTGCAGATCTCCTCTCTGATGAAAAGTAGAAGACTTCAAAACAGTTCGTACAATCGAAAAAGACTCGACGTTTTTGGAGGCCAATGGCGGCTGCAGCCAGCAGCACGATGGCAGAAACTGCATCTCAGGACCCCCTCAACGTCAAAGCCACAGAGAAGATCCCGACTGCTACAACCTTATCCCCTCGCCCGATTCCTGTCCCGAGAAAGCATGGCAAAGAAGATGTTGGTTCCATGGTTGATCTAACGTAGGAACGATGCCAAAAGAAGTGCACCCGGTCCAACCCCTCACGACGAGAGTATTGTCGGTAAGGAGATTTGTCTTCGACAGAATCGTTTTACCTTCAGGTAAACCTTCGGAGGACTCTGAATACTACTCGCCCTCTAGAGGTAGTAGAAAAAGATCCCAGGTAGCTTGTGCTTCGTACAACAAGCGTACGACACCAGCGACAGACTAGAGTCCCGTATTGACAGTAATACGCACAGCCGACAGAAAGCTATACAAGACTGGCTCTCGTGCTTCGATGCCTCAACCAGTCGAATCTCACTTCCACTGGGGTATCCTATGCATAAGCCAAGCAAGGGGTACGACCCACAGAGAGGAAGCCACACGAGCGGCGTTCCCGCAAGAGCGATCGGAGGCTTCCTCGCCTGACCCGCTCTGACCGTGCTTACATGCAGCTTCCCTGCATGTACAATGGGAGTGATACGATAGAAGATACAATCCTCTCCCAAGCGAAAGAAGAATCGGTGGCACAAGACGTACCTAAATCAAGGCCCTATTGTACCCATATTACCATCAACTGCCGTTGTCAGCAGACAGCTGCGACATTGCCTAGCAGGCACTTCGTCTTCCAGAGACTCTACTCCACCCCGACTCCATGCCGGAGGCCTAACAGGGGGGTCAGTAAGACATAGAAAAGACGAGCCCTGCATCACCACATGCTACGCGACGCAGGGTTCCAGAGCTTTCAAGAAGCCCTCCCAGAATCCTCTATATCAGTTGCTAAATCGAAGAGGAGGTCAGAGAACAATAACGCTAAGGTACCCGATACGGATGTTTTCCAAGGCACTCGTTCCAAATCTGCATTGGGTGCCCTATAAAAAACTGGGGGGGTAGCCAGCCTCCTACCATGTACGACAACCCGGTGTTACAATCTGATAAGGCACAATATGACACAGATGTCTCCATTGGCGCAGGCAGTCAACAAACCGGGGGTAGCAACCATACTGAGTCTGAAGATGATCATAATGTAACGGCATATCCTCAGGACAGCGAGACTCAGGATTCAAGAGACCGAAGGGCATAAATAGCCATTCGTAGAGTACTTTTCGGATCTTGAAAATAATCTTCCACTCATTATCAGGTCGAATCCGGATTTGATAGTAGCTGATGGTAATGCGGTTGATTGCCCGATTATCGATGCATATACGCCATGAGCCATCCATCTTTTGCACAAGCTCACCCTTATGAGCTTTCGTCTGTAAGGAGGTATTTATGTAGATAACATGCAAAAAAAGAGGTAGCCTTAGCATTGTTTGAAGAAAACACATACATGTAGGACTTTTTGTGGCATTTTAAAAATCTAGGGACCAACGATCAAACTTAGATGATGTGTCTGGTGGACCACTGTGAAGCTTGTGACGAGGAGGTCTGCCATTGGCATTGGCATCTTTCAATGTTGGTAAATTCGTTAATGCTCTGTCGTAGGAGAGATTCTCTTGTTGAATTGTTCACTCAAGAGAAGAGAACAATGAACATATGATGAAAATATGGTTGACTCTACTGAAATTTACTATTTGTTGTGTAAACTTTTGCTGATATTTCTTTCCAGAATTGTCTGTGAATATCTGTACCATGTTCTTGATCGTCATCTTCGGGGATGACCTTGTCTTCTTTTGGGTGTTTTTCTTAAGGGCATGAAGAATTCATCTTCGTAGCGTCTGCAATGATTTCACCGAAGATTATCATGTCATTCTCTTCAATTAGTTCTGTTTCTTGATTCAAAACTTTGAAATTTTTCTCTTCTTGACAGGTTGACGATTTCAGTTCAGCATTTGCAATAGGTTCATTCGACTTTGATATGTTCTTCACAATCTCATCTTCTTTATAGTTAACAGTGGCAATTGGTGCTTTGAGGGGACAATTGTTGTAGGAATGCTTGAGCCCCTTTTGTGGTTGTGGATTGGTCTTAGTAATATCACTGCTAATGGAAGGAGAGTGAGGCGTCGTCCATATTGAAGGAAGGAATATATGTTGTCTCTTCTCTGATTTGTGATATTTTAATCAAATTGCCACGACCGACCGAAGATGATGTGGCAGTAGTCCATGTCGACAATATTGAACGTGACTTCATGTTTGTAGGTCTTTTCGATGGAGAAGGATATACGACAAACTTTAGAGACGACCATGTTATGGCCATGTTGAATCCAGCCAATCGTATATGGAGCCGGATGTGCTTTTGTGGCTAGTCTCATCTTCTCTACCATTGCACTTGAAATAATATTCTCGGTGCATCCATTATCAATAATGATGTAGCAATAGCTGCCTGACGATACACAGTGGCTGTTCAAACTCCTCACGTGTTACTTATTTTTCCATTGTTGATTTGAAAAAGAAGGATTCCCAAAGACTTCCAAAAAATTAGAAAACTTGATCTGTGGGGCTCTGGTACCACTTGATGCAGCATGATAGCGAAACGGGCTTACCTTCTGCTTGGCAATGGCCAAGTCGATCGGTGATTACGATAACTGGACCACCGTTTTTTGGTAAGAGCGAAGCTGTGCCATAAAAACTCTGATGGATGGCCTTGCAAGGGGTCCGCACGAAGGTTGCTTGAAAACCTCAAGCGAGGGGCTTCTGAATCCACGTAACAGTCGAGTCCACGACCAAGAAATGAATAGAACATATCTCAGAAGTTAATGAAAATTTTTATTAATTAAACATTATTCCTCAATTGTATACAGAAAGTTCCTATTTATAGGACTTTTTTGACAACCTAATCCTAATAAAATAAAGATAAAATCTATCCTAACAAAAGATAGAGTGAAAATAAGGATACTAAAAACATATAATTTTCATAAACTCTATAAAAAAGAGAAAGCCAAAAAATCCTAAAAAGATTCGAAATTGGAATCCACACTACATCATGATGCTAAGTCGATTCATGAGCAATCTAAGTGTGGAGCACTGGAAAGCTGTGAAGAGAGTGATAAGATATCTCAAGAGGACTCGGGAGTATGCACTGCACTACATCGGTTATTCGACAATAGTGGAAGGCTTTAGTAATGCAAGATGGTACTCAGAAGCAGAGAGCGAGAGGTCCACAAGAGGATTCATCTTCTCTTTCGGTGCAGCTGCTATATCATGGAAGTCAAAGATGCAGACTATACTCTTATACTATTCTATGGAATTTAAGTTCTATGCACTGGCGGCTGAGTGGATGAAGCAGAATAGCTTTAAAAGCTCATGTACAATCTTCCATGGGTTGATGCGCATATACCGACAGTATCTATATACTTCGACAACTAGACGACTACAGCGATGACATCCCATGATCTCTTCAATGGTAAGAAGAGGACTGTGTGACTGAGGCACAAAAAGGTGAATGATCTTATCAAAAGAGAAGTCATTGTCGTGGTTGATGTTCGGATCCAGGAAGAATTTAGCAAATTCGTTCACCAAAGGTCTCAAGTTCCAGCTGGTCAAGGATACAGCAAAAAAAATGGACTTGAAGACATTATGATATTGTGCCTTTGTAATCCTACAATAAAGTTTATGATATTAGTTCAAAGAGAAATCTACTATACATCTAGCTTTTGGTTCAAGGGAGGACCATTGACTGAGAGAATATCAGAAATAGTAGGTAGTTCTTTAAAATATTGAGGGATTATGGACATAGAATCATTTTTGTCTACTATTTGTTTCTTGTGTAGAACAAGTCCTGTGAGAGGATGGCTTAGACGCCTTAATTAGTTCTCGAGCATGTTGAATGTTTGGCATACTTTACAGGAAGTACGGGTAGCACAACACTACAAAGGAGTGTTGTACTCCATGCTACAGTAGCATAACACCATATGAGGTACCTTGAGAGGGTAAAGCCTCGGCTTCAGGCAATGTGACAGCGGCGTCTCATCACACACAGGCAGGTAGTATAGTATTGTAAAATAAAGAGTGCTAGGCAACACTGTAAAGAGGCTGGAACCCCATGCTATAGTAAAATAACACAATGATGAGGTATAGCCTTGGTTTGGGCCATGGCACTGTGGTATAGTTGTTTGACATTAAAAATCAAAGACAGGTATTACAGAAATACTAAAATTGATTACAAACTCGCTTGTACAAAGAAAAGCCTAGAAAGAAATCCTAGGAAACAATCTAAGTACAATTATTTAGTTTTGATTCTGGGAGGTGACGGTAGAGGCTCGAAAAAGTGTTATCAACTCTGCCTTACTCCTTGGACTATCTGACGCAGTCCTTAGCTCTTGAAGAAATTACTTTTCGAAGGTTGCCAGTCTTTTGTAGTGGTGTGGCATACTGTTATTTATAGTAGTATGTATGTTGAGCCGCATAGATGGCCGATGGCCACGTGGCTAATTAGTACGTGAAGACCCGTTCTTTGGCCGCCATCTGTCGATTTGATAGGATTTTGTTGCAGCAAATCTGGGTAGTTAAGACTTGGCCAGCCTACCACGCGTCCTATCGCAGGAATCATTTTGAGCCGCATGAGTCTCTCAGTTTTTGACCATGTGGGGCCGCATGAGACTCATGGGGCTTAAGTCGTAAACATTTTTAGCCTATAGATAGTTTAAGGATTTAAGTCGCATAGATTCTGTATTTTGGCCGCATAAAGCTCATGCGGCTTGGGTCACAGTCACCCTTGGCCGCATGAAGTTTAGAGACTTTGGAGCTGCATATGTTTGATCCGCATAAGGTTCATGCGGCTTAGGTGACACTTCTTCTGGCCGCATGAAAGTGTATGAACCGTGCTTTTGGTGACATCCTACGTCTTATCTTTTTGTCAAAGTGTTAGACTTGTCAGCTTTATCAGACGAATTGATCCTCTTGGCCGCATATCTTTCTTCTGCAGCTGGTTGTCGACGGGCCATATAAGACAGTGAATCTGTCATGCGGCTTTCCTTTATGCGGACCGATTTAGCCTAAAGTATATACGGTAAATTGTGATCCGCATGAACCCTATATTTTCTATGCTTCTATAAGACCCCCTTTAAAGTTTTCAAGTTGCAAATTTAGAATACTTTGAATAAGAAGCATGGAGATATGTCAAGTCGCGGGGAGTCTTTAAGCCGTAGAGAGATCTCGAGCCGTAAGGAAATCTTTGAGCCGCAGAGAGACCCCATCAGCCTGCCAGCTATCACTGCTGTATTTAATTTTCTTGATTCGGTTATGGATCTCTTTTCGAGATAAAGCCGACGGTTACTAGGGATAAAGTCCCTAAACGTCGACATTATCTTTAATGATCTTGAGAATCGAAGAGGCGCTCTTCAAGATAAAGTCGACGGTTTATTTAGGGATAAAGTTCCCAAACGTCGTCATTATCTTTAATGATCTCGAGAATCGAAGAGGCACTTTTCAACAACTCTATAAATAGGGGTCATTCGGAGAGAGATTTTTCTCTTTCACCTTCTTCTCCTTCGACTTCATCATACTTTCTGGTATGGCTCCAAAAGCTTCCAAGTCGACTGGTGCGGTAGCCAAAGGAAGGGGACTTGCCTCTCCGTCGAGAGTGGCAGACGCTTCTTCCATTCATCCCGACGTGCAACCCCCTCTCAAGAGTAAGGACGATGGGAAGACGACGAATAAAATTTTGAATGGCCATGTCGTATATTTCATGCGCGGGCTTGTCATATACTGCCTCTGTACTTTAAGCCTGGTCGATGCATGCCCTATCTCATTTGGACCGCATGTGTTCTGTATGATAGGGCGGCATGGGCTGGGCCGCATAACCGCTGCTCATTCGAACTTAAACCGGATAAGTGCCTCAAGACTGATCCGCATGAACACTTCATGACTGAGCCGCATAAGTGCCTTATGATTGAGCCGCATGAGCACTTTATGATCGAGCTGTATAAAAAAAAGGAGTCCTTTGTTTTTATATGACTATCTTTTTTCTTTGACTTTTGTAGCGTCCGCGTCGAAAGCTGAAACCATTGTAAAGGAGGAGATGCTGCCCTTTTTCATCAAACAAGAGTCACCGTTTGTTAAAGAGGAGGTGATACCAAAAGTTGAGGTAAAAGAAGAACTAGCGTCTGCCGGGAAGAAAATCACTCCCATGATTGAGGTTGCTGTGAAGGAGGAACCCAAGTCTGAGGGTAGCAGCAATGGGAGTTCTGACCCTCTTGCTCCCGCAGAAGACCTTAATCAAATAGATCTTTCGTATTCGAAATGGCTGAGAGAATGGTATATGCATCAACGCAACTATGATCCTTGACTGTAGGGATCCATGGGATGCCATATAATTGTTCTTTCCAAGAATATGACAAATACGCGTTCGTATTTGTCTTTGTGTTTCTATCTGTCTTTAGTTGTAGTTCATGCTTTACTTCTTTTGGATACCAGTGTAATCCTTTGCTGAAGGTGTAGTCCTAAGAATGTAACTGATTTTGAATAAACAAAATACGTTCACTCCATTCTTTATTTATGGTATTTTGTGATGCTTGTACTAGAGGGCCTAATACAGCATTTGTATTTGATAAAGGATATCCCACTAGGGGATTTTTGTGGACCTATTGCCCTTTTGTGCATCTAGAAATGTGAGGCAATATATTTGAATAATATTTTGTGGACTTACTACTCTTTGGTACACCGATGGTACGAGTAATAGATTAGGATAAGTTTTATGGACTTATTACTATTTTTGTGTACTGCCGATGCGAGTACTGATAATAAGTGGAGAGAAAACCAACATATTTACTCAAAGGTAATGAGGACGTGGTAAATATGGGTCAAAACAGAGCCTTCCTACTCAGAGGTAATGAGGATATGGTAGGAGTAGGCATAATAGGGGTACATAGAACAACTCAGAGGTACTATCAACGTGGAAGTTCTATGCATTGGGTGATTTGTTTGTGATGGATAGGAAAACAACTCAGAGGTAATATGGACGTGGTTGTTTTTTCGTTGGGGAATTTTGTCGACCTATTACCCTTTTTGTGCACTGATGGTGCCAGTAATAGATTATGATAAGTTTTATGGACCTACTACCCTTCTGCGCACTGGTGGTGCTGGTAATAGATTTTGAGGCAAACACTGGTGGAGAAAAGCATTTAATGTGGAAGTTCATAGATATGACCAGGAGATAAGATATGAATCCATTCGAAGCAGTAAGAGAGTAAGTTCAGTGGTACCTGAGGGTACATAACTCAACAATCTGGGAGATTTGAGGTCAGAGTGTAAGTTCAGCGATACCAGAGGGTACATAATTCACAATCTGAGAGATGGTTGGAAGATGTCGTTTAGACATAATATTTCTTAAGGAACTTGCCGTTGATGGGCATCATGAGCAAGTCTCTATTTTGTTTTACGAGACGGTACGTGCCATTGGAGAATACGGTCTCGATGATGAATGGACCCTCCCATTTAGGCTGGAATTTGCTGAGGGTCTTGTGAGTAATAACCATTGGTCCGCGAATGGCCAAGACGAGATCGTCGACTTGGAATATTCTCTATTTGACTTTCTAGTTGAAAGCCCGAGAGATGCGCGCTTGGTAGAGCTCTATGCTTTGTTGAGCTTGTAAACGCTTCTCATCTAATGCTTCCAACTCTTGTAGCCATCGACGGTAGTTATCGTCCGACGTTAACCGGTAAGTAAGGGCCACTCAAAGTGAGGGGATCTGAGTCTCCAATGGAAGGACTGCCTCGCTCCCGTAAACCAAGGAGAACGGTATATTTCTTGTAGCCGTCCGAATTGTGGTGTGATACGCCTATAAGCACTCGCCAAGCTTTTTATTCCAGGCGCGTTTGTTTGCAGACACAAAATTTTTGAGGAGCTTGATTATGGTTTTATTGAAAGCTTCAGCCAGGCCGTTAGCCGATGGGTTATATGCTGTCGAGGCCATGTTCTGAATCCGATTCTTGTCACAAAATCGATAGAAAGCATGGCTTGCGAACTGCGGACCATTGTCGTGAATAATCCTCCGGGGCAGTCCAAAACGGTAGATGACGTAATGTTTATGATGCTAATCAAGTTCGATGTCTTAACCTCTGCCAGCGGAACAACTTTCGCCCATTTGGAGAAGTAATCGGTGACTGCAAGTATGAATCGATGCCCTCTAGATGACGGCGGGGTAATTGGCCCAATGATGTCCATTTCCCATGCTTCAAATGGCCAAGAGGCCACTGTTGGTTGTAAGAATTCAGATGGCAGATGTATAAAATCTGCGTGGATCTGACAAGTCTTGTACTTTTTTGCATAATCAACTGCATATACTACCATTGTGTGCCAGTAGTAACCCATCCGACGGAGACGATCTTGTAATTATGGGCCGGGTTGGTGAGCTCCATAAGAGCCGTCATGAGCTTCGCGTAAGGTTTCTTTGGCTTCCATATTTGACAGTCATCTTAATAGTAGCCCATCATAGGATCGTCGATATAACATTTTCGTCTCCGTATCATAGAAGAATTTGAGGGAGCATCTTCTGATTGAAGTTGCTTCCTTCACATTCTCTGGCAGGATTCCATAGACTACAAATTCGATGAGCGGGCGTCTCCAGTCTTGTATGTCGTTGGTTATCTGGGCGGAGTAACTCGTACCAGTTTAAGATTGTACTTGGGACAGACCAGGTCGTGGCCTATTATGTCGACTAGATGATGAGTATCTTTTGGAAGTGCCAAGGAAGCGGCGAGACCTGCTAGGGCATCGGCTTCGATATTTTAGAGCCTAGGAATGTGCGCTATAAAGAATCCTTTCTAAGGTTATAATGATGGCAATTGCTGTCTAATAGTAAGGAATCAGGTCCTCATTGCGAACCTCTTATGAACCTCGGATTTGGTTAACAACCAACTGTGAGTCGCCATATGCTTCCAGGTACTTGATTCCCACTTCTTTTGTGAGTTGGAGTCCAATGACTAGAGCGTTATATTCGGCTACGTTGTTTGAACACGGTTCTATAAGGGAATATGCCCGATTGACCACCAACCCAGAAGGGTAAATTAATACTACCCCGGCTCCAGCGACGATATCACCTTGTAGCCCCGTTCTTGAAGCTCCGTCAAAGAACATTCACCAAATGGCGTCATGCGAAGTCATGTTCATGGCGACGACTTTGTCGGGAATTTTTTCATAGATTCTGGCTATTTCTGAGCCTGGATGGGCTGCTAAGAAGTCAGCCAGGGCTTGACCTTTGATTGCCTTTTGTGAAAAAAAAACTATGTCGTATTGGGATAATAGTATTGCCCAGGTGGCTAGACGAGAACTGAGTGCACGGGGCTTGGTCATGAGAACCCTGAGAGGATTAACTCGTGAAACAACATGGATGGTCTGTCCTGTCACATAGTATCATGTTTTCTGAATGGCAAACACTTTGATTGCCTTCTCCACGGTGGTGTACCTATGTTCCGGTCCTACCATCATCCGGCTGAGATAATAAATGGCTTGTTCATGTCCCGCGTCATTATTCTGTGCTTGCAAAGCACCGAGGGTGTGTTCCATCGCCCGTACATAGAACATGAAGGGCTTTCCGGCGACTGGGCTACCAGAACTGGCAGATTCGTCAGGTACTCCTTAATATCATCGAAGGCACGCTGACATTCCTCGTTCCATACGAAAGAGACACCTTTCCTCATGAGTTGAGTGAAGGGTTGACATCACCCTGAGAGGTTAGATATAAACCTCCTGATATAGGCTAGTCTTCCCTGAAGACTGCGGAGTTCACGGAGGTTCCTTGGTGGACTCATCTCCAGGATTGCTTTTATTTTGTTGGGATCTATATGAATGCCCCGAGAAGTAATGACGAAGCCCAAGAACTTTTTGCTGGACACGTCCAGAAAAGACTAGGTGGGATTCATCTTCAGGTTGTGCGCTTGCATGTGGTCGAACACTGTTCTCAAATTATGTAAGTGATTATTTTTAGAGCAGCTCTTGACGGCGATGTCGTCAACATAACACTCTACTGTCTTACACAAATAATCTCTGAAGATGACAATCATAGCCCGTTGATATGTAGCACCGGCGTTCTTCAGGCCAAAGGGTATAACCGTATAACAATATACGTCGATCGGTGTTCGAAATGATATATGCTTCTCATCATCATGGGACATTTTGATTTGATTATATCCTGAAAAGCCATCCATAAAGGACATGCGCTCGAAGCCATACGTATTATCGATCATTATGTCGGTGATCGGAAGAGGGAATTCATCCTTAGGATATGCCGTATTCTGATTGCGAAAATTGATGCAAATTAGGATCTTTTCGCTCTTCTTGATGACTGGTACTATGTTGGCTACCCAGTCTGGGTGCTGCTCTTAACGGATGAAGCCGCTAGCTATAAGCTTGTTTACTTACGCCTCTATGGAATTCATGATGTCTGGACGAAACCGTCGCTGCTGTTGTTTGACTGGTTTTGCGTCCGGATAAATATTGAGCTTATGAAGTACGATCTCGAGGTTTAGCCCTGGCATGTCTTCATAGCTCAAGGCAAAAATGTCGATGTATTCTCTGACGAGTTGTAACAACGACTCCCGCTCGCGGTCTGTCAGGCTTTTACTGACGAAGATTGGCTTTGGAGATGATTCATCACCGAGGTTAACTTGTATAACCTCGTCTTCAGTGGAAGGATCACCAAGTTCAAAGCGTTTCTCCCATTATGCGTCTAGTTGCTGGACCCACGACTCCAACTCAAGTGGTTCAAGTAGATCTTTGTCTTCCACTTCGATATCAGCGGATGTCATATTGACAGATAATGTTTGTCTAAATATACCTCTAATATTGCTATCAGAGTCGTAAATGGGTGACTCGGACGAATGAGAGTGCCACTCGCATTCTTCATCGGAACTTTCGGGCATTGTTGGTGGTGTAACATACCCGAGTCCGCGTCTGGATATGTGGTAATGGTCCTGAGGTTTCCCTGTCGGTGCTGACGGTTGTAGAGGCAATTGTCGACCGCTGCCATGATTCAGACCCGGGGTAGCCGCTATGTCGTACCCTTGCTTTTGTATGAAGTACTTGGCTTGAGGACTATACAAGTAGAGCGGTAATCTTCCAGCGTCGGGTCCGAGATCGGACTCTTGTGGCGTGAAAGATTGAGGACCTTCTTTTCGACCAAAGATGATCGTGTGATCCAATCCTCTTCTGTCTTGGATCAGGAATTAAGCACCTTTAATGGAAGCAAGTTGATTTGGGGTATGGACGGTTGTCACCCGTGTGTACAGGCTAACGTCTAGACAGTCCCGTGCAGCATACATTAGATTAGGCTTATCATACTCAGAATAGTCTAACGACAGCCTCTTATTGGCAAAATCAGGAATTTTGTCCACAGGGATTACATCATCAGGAGAGGGGCTATCCACCTGTGTAACCAAGTATTTGGCGAGTTCTACGTCCTCTTCGGCTACCCCCTGTAATCCCAAAGGTTGGGATGCCGCCTTTGGCAACTTGACCACCAAGAGTTGAGCTTGAGGTATTGACTTGCCTGAGAGTGTTGGATCGACACTTGGTTGCCGGCTCGTCTTGGGAAGATGGATGAGAATTGGCTCAGCAAGGGACTTTGCGTCTTCCGGCTGCCTTTGAGTAGATTTTGGCAATCGGATTACCATCGGTGTTACAGAGGGCCCTATGACAGGTTTTGGCTCCTGGCTGGATCTCGGGAGACGGATAACCATTGGTTCCAACTGCGTAGGTGAGGCGGAAGAACCAAGCACCTCTTTATGCAAGGTTGCGACGAGGGGTGCGGCCTTACCCGGTTTACGGGCTTGGGGACGAATTCTTAAGGGTTCTTCTGGCCCTGTGATGGCCTCCAGTTCATCGGTTATATATTTCCTGGATTCGTCATATAGACAAGCCTCCAAAGAGTAATAAGATTCAACCCCTTTAAAGGGATCGATGTTGGCGAATTCAGTCTTCACAAAGCCGTGCCTACTGACATACTTGAAGCACTGGTGGAGGGTGGATGGCACGATCATATAGTCATGTATCCACAGATACCCCAAGAGGATGTTGTAGGCCGTGTCTACCTCTATGACGTAGCAGGTAACGTCCATCTTCAGGTCAGCAATCTGACATTTCAATCGGATCTTCCCTAGGGGATAGCTCCTTCCCGAGTTAAAAGCGCTAATGGCAGTATTGGTTGCCGCTAGCCAGTGCATAGGGATTCTAAGAAGTTGGAGCAAGCTTTTCGAGATGATACTTATTGACGAGCCAGGGTTGATATGCATCTGATCCACCTTGATGTCGCCTATGTATCCAGTGTAGTAGAAGGGGCGATCATACAAATTGGACTTGATCAACATGTCCTGTGGAGTAAATATGATGTTGGGCATTGCATCTGTGCCATTGCTGCCCCGTAGATCTGCTGGCAGGTCTTCCCCTAGAGGCTTAACCTGAGCTAAGTAGGCATCAACATTTTGGAGTGCTTCGCTCAATGCGACACGAAGATCCTTGGAGAGCCTTAGGAGCTCGTATAATGACAACTTTGCTGGCGTATTAGCCAATTGTGCTAATATGTCAAAGTTGTAAGGTCTCTCCAGTCCCTGAGGTACATCATTATGGAGTGGCATGTCGATGCGTGTTTTTTTTGTCTTGGATTTATCCGCCAGTGGAGGCTGAGATGGCCTTGGCACCTCAAAGGGAGGCAACATTGCCGGCTAAGAATATTCGACTAAACTATCCCATACGGGCTAGACTTTTGCTCCAGACCAGGTAATAATGGCTGCAGCTTCCTCAGCTTCGGCTGAAATTGTATGGCAGGATTTAGAATTCCTGCCCTTTTTCTTGTTGGTAGGAGATGACACCTTCTGGGTAACTTCGGGCACTAAGTCTGGATGCACCCGCATGATCTCTCCTCGCGATGTGGTGAGAGGTACCAATCCAGATGTCTGGCACTGGACGGGTGGAAGATTAGTAACCTCCATCATTGCCCGAGGGACAGGTATTACCCCGTTTGGAGTGCTTGTTGGAGGGAAGTCGACTAACTGAATCGATACCATGTTCGCTGCCACGGTAACCTCTTCAAAGTCTATCGACAGAGCTTTAGAGTCGATAAGACTCTGACTGTACCACTTTAATTAGAAACAGTCATGAGTGGAATGATGGACATAGCGGTGGAAGTGACAATATTTTGGGTTCTCCATTTCTGCCGCTCGGGGCTCGCGCCTTAGTGGAGGGAGGTGGATCCTAACCCCTTGCAAGAGCATGTCGAAGATAGGATTGACATGACTATTTTCAAATGAGTAATTCACCTTGGGCCACTGACCTTCTACATATTTTTGTTCGGGCTTCTGGGTCGTATCAGCAACCATGGCATGTTAGCCCTTATTGTCCCGGTTAGAGGTGGCACCACTGTTGTTGTTGCTGGAGGTAGAACCAGGATGTCTGCCCTTATCCTCTCCATATAGGATGTGTAATCCCAACTGGCGAGCCTTCTTCAAGTTTGCCTCTACATTGGTAGCACTTATGATGAAGGTCGTCCAATCCCCAAACTGATTATCACCCATCTAGAGGCTAATTACGGGGAGCAACTTCTTCTGGCAGATTTCAATCAAGGAGCTCTTGGGATTGTCTTGGGGCAATCTCATTGCAGTTAGGCAAAACCGCTCGATATAGTTCCTTGTTAACTCCCTCTCTCCCTGAACGACGTCCATGAGAGATGATATCGTTACATTGTCACTACCACATTTCTAGCTTGAGGGTATTTTGGTCATTTTTAAAATTTTGAAATTATTTGGGAATTATTAGTATTAATTATAATTATTAGAATTTTTAGTATAATTGTTTTGGTGCTATATTTGACCTTGACTAGTGTTGACGTAGGAGACTGTCCTAGAAGCTAACCTAGGTCATGACTACTTGGTTAGGTTATGAAACCGTAGCTTGACCTAAGTTAGTGATATCAAACTCATTAGAATTTATTAGGAGGAAATAGGAATTAATTTGAATAGAGAATGGCTTATGGTTTCACAAGTCATGACTTGTGACTTAAGCCTATAGAGGCCCAACCCAACACTAGTGGAACCCTAACCCTAGCCTAACAGCCCATAGCCGGCCAAGACTATCCCCCCTCTATTTAATGCCTCCTAGAATTTAGGGCTAGCCTCCCTTAGAAATATTTGCAAGTTTTAAAAAGAGGTAAGTCTCCATCTTCATTAATTCCTAGAAATTCCATTTCAATTCCTTTTCCACCCAAACCAATTGCAAGAGGTTCTAAATTTATTTTACTTGCTGTTGGTATTGAGAAATTTTAGGGGAGAAACAAGTTGGGAGAGTTTGGTAGCTTGAGGATCCACTCATATTGGGGCTTTCTGACCCATTGCAAACCTATAGGTAAATTCTAATCTCTTCCATAAAATACTATTTTTATTGCATATCTAGGAAGCCCTAGGCCTACCCTAACTGTAGGTATAGCTAACCCTAGGTTTCGAGTCCTATACGTGTCCGTATCGGACACGTATCAGTCCATGTATATAGGTGTTTGATGAAATGCCCCAAAGGGCATTTCGATTTAATTTCATGAATGTATTTGAATAAAAATTTAGGTTTTAACCTTGTTTAGGGGTTTCTAGTGTTCTGAGGACGTATTGGTGTCGTGTCGTGTCACAACGGACACGGGAACACACGGGTGCACCACACGCGCGCGCGCTGATTCCTTGCCCTGCTGCTCTGGGTCATTTGCGTGCAGGACACGCCACTAGGACACGTGATACTTGACACACACGATGGGGCATTGACTGACACCACATGTGTCAAGTTTTAGGGCCTTTCGTGTCGTGTCGGACACGTACGAAGCCGTGCACTGGTTTTGCCCTGTATCGGCTATAGTCGATTTTCGGCACTGATACGTGTGTCGTATCGCACACACGCGTGTTGTGGATACGTATCAGGGTGTTCCCGACCTAGCCCTAGTCCCCCTCGACACTGGGACATGATCACGAGATCTGTGTCGTGTCGTGCCGTGTGCACGAGCACTGGAACCACGTACACGAGGCTGTCCACGCGTATACTATGCGTGTACGTGCTATGGTCTGTTATGTGTAATTATTTCCATTTACATGCTTTAATTGTGTTTTAATTTGCTAATTAGATCCTAAATATGATGTATAATCTATATTAGATTAAGTTTACATGTTAGTTAGGTTTATGATGTGATATGTGATTCAAAATTGGGTTAATTTCAGGTTTGACTGATACTTCATTTCTTATTTTCCCTAAACATTTGAATCCCAGTATTATTGATGTTTTCAACTGTAAATCACTCTCATATGTTTGTTATTCCATGTTAGTACAATGTTTACATTCGAATTAGACTTTTGGTTTGAGAATAAGATTTTGACAATTGGGTTGGATTTTAAAATTTGCTGTTAACTGATACATTGGTTTCTTCCTATTTTAAACTAAAATTTGTGTTCCTTAATAAATCTGAGATTAAAACCATTCCTAATGAACTGTAACCTGGAATGATTTCCTAACCTGAGATTCATTCCACTCTTATACACTGTCATTCCTATACTTGGTATCAATTTACACTAGAGTTTCACTGTCAAATTATTTCATTCTTTTATTGAATGAATGAATGATTCATTCATCCTGAACTAATTTCCTTTTCTATTTAAACTAAATTGAATTGATTCAAATTCTATTTCCTGAGTTAAATTCCAAAGTCAACTGATTTGTTTTCGTGTAACTATCAACTGTTTAAACCTGTTCATGTAAACTGTTTCCTGTTCTTCCTGTTTTCCTAACATGCCACTGTTTTCATATATTGTTAGCTCACCGGATTCAGGATAATATATACTTCACTGTTTTCTCGTATTCACTGATTTCCTTAAATACCTGAGATTTTATTCTTCCTAAATGAACTGATTTGTTCATTGGAAACTTAGTTAAATTGAATGATCATTCATTCTTAAAATACTGATTTCCTTTCCTTTTCGAAAACTGTAATTGAAATGAATTTCTGAACCTGAGATTGGTTGATCCCTGCGATTGAATGAATGATTATTCATTGATGTTAACTGTCATAGGGATTGGGTTTTTGCTCACTGATTTTTCTTTCCGTTGCAACTGTTATCTAGTTCCCTAAAAACCTGAGATTTTACTCTTCCTTTAATTGTATTTGAATGTTCATTTCAATCCTAAATATCTGAGTTTGAATCCCAGTCCCAAACTGAAATCGAATGAGCTTAATGTGATTCCCTATTTTCCCTTGCACTTTACTGTTTTCCAGATTTCATTAGGATACGCACTTTTCCTGTTTTTTCCAGTTTTCACCATAGTTAGCTCACTTTCATGTCTTTCCTATTTCACTCACACACTTGAACACAGGACCCTCATGCCATAGCTCACACACAAGTGCCTCACACACACACACACACACACACACACACACACACACACACACACACACACACACATGTTTCCCATTCACTGAATTCCTGTTTTGCTAACTGTTTGTCTATTTTCCACACACCCTCAAGCCTAACACACACACACATGCCATAGCTCACACACACACACATGTGAATGCTTGCCTTTTTATTCCTATACACATGTATATATATTTGTGAGATATATATAGGTATCCTATATATATGAGTGTGTTCTATTGTATATATTAGATATATATGAAATGTGTGATATATTATAGGTAACCTATAAGCTAATGTGTATTCTATATTATATTATATAGCTATAACAATATGTGTATTATATATTAGATATATATTTTGACATGTAGTCATGTGATTTGTGGGTTGGTTTTTAGGCATGATAGCCTATAGCCTATGGGTGGCTTGAATGCCTAGTATGGAGTCTAGATTAGACTTGTTTAGTCTTGTTAGACCTAGAATAGGCTAGTTAGACTAGTATAGACTTGTTTGACTTAGGTTTGACCTAATTTGACTTCTAGGGTTGACCAGAGTTGACCAAGAGTTGACTTTAGCCTAGATTGACCTAGATTCATGTAGAATCTATTGTAGTGCATCTTATTACCATTCTGGTATTGTTGTGACTTGTACTGTTCTAAATAGGATCCCGATACCACTCCTCGGACAGTACTTTCATCTTGGACATTCAGATAGCAGGCGAGTACATTCTCTGATCTTTTCATACCTGTCTGGACTATATTCTTGCTCTCGATTACTTTACTTAATGCTGACACGTATCTTCACGGATTAGTACTATATGGATCCCTTCCTGAGATGTTAACCCTCTACGGGTGCATCGGGTATTTCATGTTCATGTACTTTATCATGTGTATCACGTACTCCTTGTACTCGTACTAGTTCATATATTTACATGTTCTCATGTGCCTTCATATACTATCATGTGCCTCATGTACTACTCATTACATGAGTTCACGTATCTTTAGCTGTATTCATGTGCCAATAACGTAACTTGAATGGATCCTTGTGTATTGATTGGGGCAGGATGAGTAGAATTGGTTATGTGATTATTATCCCCTGTAGGTATTCATGTGCCTCTAAGTGTATTCATGTGCCTCTTAGTTGTATTCATGTGCTCCTAAGCCGTTTACATAACCATATTGTACTCTAAATCACTTAGCCACTTACAGTCTTTACTTATCATGTATTTACTTTCAATTACAAATATCTCCTGTTTTCCCATACTTCCTTTTCAGTATTTCCTGTATTTTACTCTATTGCATGCTTTATACTCCTAACCTGTTATGAACTATTCTGAGAGATATGTGCTCGTTCCCGTCCTGATTGGACCTGTTGAAAATTTTATAGAGGACGAGGAGGAGGCCTGCTTAGATACTTTCTATGGGGCAGCCTTAGAGGACACTTGCGATCCGGACTTCCAGTCGGATCCCTTAGCTGTAGAGACTGTTGCTCCATAGATATCTTTATCTTATTTCATAGTATTGGAGATTGAGTTGTATATTTGGATCTGTATTATTTCTGGATGTTAGTGGAGTTTATCTAGACACTTAGCTTTCTCTCTATTTGTATTTCCTGTGGATTTGGATCTTGCATCTTTTATATCATTCTATCTTATCGTATTCTACCTTAGATGTGGTTGAGATATATTCTGTTATGTCACCCCCATTCGGGGACACTACAACAAAAAACCCTTTTAATGACGGCTAAAAAGCGTCATTAATGACGTACCATGACGCTTTTTTTTTTTACAGCAACCGTCATGAAAACGGGTGTTATAAATGTTTTTTAAAAGCGTCATAAAATAACCGTCATGAATATGATGAGTTTCTGCTACACTTATTTTCAGCGTAGTTTGAAAGCGTTATGAATAGATAATCTGTATAGACTCAATTCAGCACATTTATAACGCTCAATTCTGCATATTTATATATTACTTTCCAAAAAATTATAGAACAATGCTCAATGTTGCTCAATTCAATTTCAAAACATTCATTTTGGACCATATTCACAAGAAAACATCTAAATGTTATAGAGTACCATTTAATCCAATTACAAATATATACATAATATATATCACCATCTTCATTACATTTTTTTCAAAATAGGACATCCAAATACATATATTTACAACTACTACTAGTAAGTAGACCCTCAAAACTATTAGTACATTGGCTTCAACTTTGAGCACATCAAAACTGTCGGCATCACGTAGCAAAACCCTGAAAAAGATTAAAAAAAACTTAGTTTGAATTAGAGGATAACTAAGCTAGTTTGATCAAAATACAACACGGTTGGCTCAGAGTGCATAGTAAAACTGCAGGAGCAAAGCTCCCATGTAAAACCAAGTTAACCGCACCTGCAAATTGTAGACACAGTCCAGAAAATGACCAAAGTAAGGTAAAAAAAATAGTAGGATCAAAATACATAAGGTTGGCTCATAGTGCATAGTAGAACTACAGAAAATGTCATGTAAAAACAAGTTACCTGCACCTGCAAATTGGAAAAACCGTCGAGAAAATGACCAAAGTATGGTAAAAAATAGCAGGATCAAAATAAATAAGTTGGCTCAGAGTGCATAGTAGAACTGCAGGAACAAAACTGCCATGTAAAAACAAGTTAACCACAACTGCAAATTGTAAAAACAGTCAAGAAAATGACCAAAGAAAGGTAAAAAAAATAGCAGTATCAAAATACATAAGGTTGGCTCATAGTGCATAGTAGAACTGCAAGGACAGATTTTTCAAAACCATAATTTATTGCAATGGAAGTCACAAAACCATCTCCAAATTGTATCTCATCATTGCCAATATATAAATTTTTTGGTAGGAACACAATAAAGTTGTAGGTATGTAGACAATAGAATAGAAAAAAAATGTTTGCAGTGAAATATGGGTTGTGAATTTGGTTTTCCAATTGAAACATGCCCTGTTCCTTATATTTCAGCTAAGGTAAATATCTGGATAGTATGGGTTTGGGAAAAACTCTACTGTCCTATCCACTCCCTGTCTCCATGTAGCAGCAACAATATTATCACTTCATAATAAAAGCAAATAATTCAAGTTAGTCCCATTTTTGTATCATAATTCAAATGTAGCAGCGGGACTAGCAGCAGGAAAAACTGGAAGGAAAAACACAACATTAATGAGGCCATGAATCTGTTGGACACTCTATCATGTCAGAAGGAAAAACTGGAAGCTACGACCTTCAATATTTTAATTGAAGGAATGTTTCAAGTTGGTAAGTTTAATACAGCAAAGGATCTCTTTAACTCTATTCTTGCAAATGACAGTGTCACCAGATGTTGCAACATACAATATAATGATGAACGACCTTATTAAAGAAGGGTTATTGGATGAGTTTGATGAGTTGTTTTGTCAGTGAAGAATGGTGGTTACTCTTCAGATTCTGTTATGCTTAATGCTATTGTTAAGGGCTTGTTGGAGAATGGTGAAGTAAACAGAGCTATGGGGTTTCTTTCAGAAATGGATAAAAGTAAATTTATCCTTGAGGCATCTACTGCGGCATCCATAGTGGACCTAATCTTAAAGTAAATTAAGTCTCAAAGAAAAGTCACTTCGTTGTGATGACAAATGTAAGTTCCTAGTTAATTATACAATAGACTTTCCTCCAAACCTTCTAAGAAACATATACAAAATGAGATAATGAGACTGAACATTAATATGCCTGATATTTGAGTACACACATACAATGTGCTCTAAATCTCGTACACTTCTTCCCAGCATGTTGAATTCAACTTCAATTTAACCATCTATCTCCAAATGAGAAGTAACAAGCTTTAATTAGAGAGTATCCTGAACTGTGCATTTATTGGGAAGTTCAATTGACTAGGTGAAAGCCTTGGACTGAAGATAACTAATGAAATACAGGGAAGTGGACATCAAAATATTCTATTGTGCTGCAAAAGTTGTCATTACAATACTCTATTATCATAGTTCCCTTCAAAATCTTGCATTTGGATTTCATACAGGATAAGGTCATCTTCCCGATTAATAGGCAACACAAAAACTGACTAAATAAATTACACTATTGACAAATAAAAAAAAATAGAAGCAGAACTAACCACTTAAACTGAGGACACACGAACACAATGTCGTGTAGAATATTTGATTATGTATTTCCATGTCATAACCCTTAAAAAGTTTGTCCTGAAATGTGCTTGTGAAGCCATCAAACCTGAGAACCAATACCAGTCAGCACGAGCGAAAAGGCCTTAGGATAGGCGTATACAATATTCAAACTCATGTCTAACTATCAGAGAAATAAATATAAAGAAAACAGTTTGATAAAGTCATGAAAAACTAATATCATGCATCGGAGGAACAGCACAATCCCACACTTCTCCCTCTCCTCTGCAACAGGCTTCATGTGTACCGAATTGGCACTAGCTTTGAGAAATATCTATTACATCGATGATAATTCAAATGGTGCAACACATCACATGAAGTAGACAGAAATAAAGGGAAGATAAACAGTGAATAAGCGCAAATTTGCCAAGTTCATCATAGAGAATTTTCTGGTCAGAAGAAGTAATGATGAACGTCGTAGGCAGCAAAATATATGAACTCTGAGAAATGTGATAAGGTTACTAAGTTCAAGGTGCATGAGTACTTCATCCATCAAAACAAGACAGGAAAGCATGTAAGATAAACAGACAAGCATGTAAGATAAACAGACAAATGTGATAAGGAAAAGAATGAATCAAATTATGTCAAAAAGGTGATAGCTTAATACCAATAACATAGAAAGTGTATGTAAGATAAACAGATAATCTGTGGCGGACGCAGAAATTTTATTCAGGGGGGAGCTAAAATTTACTAACTTCAAATTTAAGGGAACATAAGCAAGAATTTGTAATTACAAATCAATCATCATGTGGCTAGTGAATAAGGGAGCAAATATAGAATTTATAACCCAAAAAAAAAAATGTATCAATGTGGTCAGTTGGTTTTAGACTCAAGACCTCTCAAGAAACTTATCACTTAACCAATTGAACCACCATTTAGCTGTTGCGTTTATAAATAATAATAAACTAATATATTGGCCTATGCCCACACCAAACATTTACGTATTAAGTTTTTTGATTATCATAAATATTCATATATACCGTCATGTAATGCATCTCCATATCAGACTTAATTTAAATGATATACGAATAAAAGAATAAAATCATTTTCTAGTGGATCTAAAATTATATTTACCATCGTGTAGAAAAGAACAGTTATCAATCTAGGAATTTTTTTTGTTTAAATCATAGCAGCTTAGATGTATAAAGAAGGATTACTCAATTAAAATTATAGCAACTGGCAAGCATGCACATCATATAAAAGAACTAGCGAGAGAATGGAAGAGGAATTTCTGGTCTACGAAATAGTTATTGCTATTATGAATAAAATTGAAATGTAAACCAAATGAATAGATCATAGTTTACCGGATATAGGATGAAGAAGGAACAGCCCAGTGTCACAAGTAAAGCAAACAAATAATCTTTCCTATTATATTTCTTTTGCATAATAACTGTACCCCAAACCTGTAATTAAATAAATAATCAGAAAAATTCCCATTGTAAGACACTACTAGTATAAATAAAGAAATAAAGAAACAAAATCTGAACAATAGTAAATAGATAACAGGAGTATTGCAAGGATAGGCATATCAGATTTGTCTGCAAGCTCATGACAACACTATTCCTAAATTAAATAAAATGGTTGGAACCTCCATGACAGAGATTAGTATGAAGCCTATCAGCATAATGAAGGAAGGAAATGTAAACTTGTACACCATTTTCAACTTGAGTAGTTTGTAACTGAATGTTTCTAGATTACTTGTGATGGATATGACACGATGTGTCCAGTACATGTCTGATCCGTTTGTTCCAACTACAATTAAGGAAATGCAAGTGCCAACTAAACCCCAAATTCAGAAATTAGACACAAAACCCCTCTGACCCAGATCACAAAAATGTAGTAAAATTCAAGAAATGAGTAAGCTTTTTCTTTTCCGGAGGGGTAAAAAAGAAGAAGGAAACTTACAGAGAGACAGGCTCTGTACTTTTCCCATTCGGAGACGCATTCTTCCTTGTCCCACCGTCCCTTCGAGAATTTCTCCGCGTACCACCTGTATCAATTAAAAAAAACATTCCCCATAATTATTTTCTTGATAGTAAAGAAGAAGAAGAATATCATCATCAGCAGCAGCAGCTGCTGTAGAATTGAGGATGATGACGATGATGATACCTATTGAAGCAGTCATGGTAGGTGGCTCTCAGCTGAGCGCAGGGATGATCAGCACCCCAAGCTGTTGTTGACGACGTCACCGTCACCTCCTTCTTCCTCAAATAAAAGGGTTTTAATTTCTTCAAAATTAGGGTTAGGGTTTTAGAGTTGGGGGAAAGGAAGGAGAAGAAGAGGAGAGGAGGGTGTAAGGAAGAGGAACTAACCCATGAGGGCTTCGGATCCGAGGCCGGCACCGAACCGATGAAGCGGCGGTGGTTGCGGACCCACGACATCGACGACGCCGGAGGAAGGAGAGGGAGAGCGCGGAGAAGAGGATGAGCAGAACCCTAACGCTCCTCCTTCGCGTTCTTGTCGATCGCGTACGTGACGGCCTCGAGCTTGTCCTGGAGGGCGACGAGGAGCATAAGGCCCTCCTCGAAGTTTTGGATCTAGGGTTAGGTTTTGGAGTTGGGGGAGGAGGAGGGAGAAGAAAGGAGGAGAAGGAGAAGATCGGAATGTTTTGGGGGAGAGGCGGGCTACAGCAAGGATTTTGCCAAAATTGAAGTTAAAAATATTACAAGTTTGCCACCGCTCTAAACTATTAATAACGCTTTATTTTATAAACGTTTATAAAAGCCCAGAATTAGCCCAAACCGTCATAGAAAAAAGGTATTTTTCAACTTAATAACGCTTATGTATCAGCCGTCATTAAAACTCCGTGTCGAGCGTCATTAAAGGGTTTTTTGTTGTAGTGGGAGTATAACTGTTTATTACCTTAAACTGTTAGATGTTGTGACCTAGGACAGCGTTCTACCGCTGACACTTTGGCGTAGGCTGGACGTACCCGCGTCTCGTGCCCTTACTCTAGGGTGCGGGTGTGACACACATCATGCCCCACTTTGTAGAATCTTTCCAGGAATATGTGTTTGAAGCCGTCAAAAGAATGGATACAGTTGTCGGAAAGATTGCGGTACTAGTCGAACGCGATCTCCTCCAATGCTCCAATGAATAATCGCGTAAGAATGGCGTCACTATGCGACAAGTGGTCGGTTGTGACTTCAAAGTTAGTCATGTACCGACTAGCAGTGGTCTTTCCGTCATATGAATCGATATGAAATGGTTGTACCGTGGTGGAAAAGGCACATCTCCCATGCAACGGGATATGGCTGCCATATTCTGAGGTCCCGAGAAGAGTCTCGGGTATTGAACATTGCTCAAAGCTCCTGGACTTCCCTCCTTGCCTCCTTCGCTTCTTCTGCAGCTGAAGGAACGGATGCTCCTAAGGGATCATCACTCAAAGGAGGGGCGGTCGTGTTGGAGTCCGTGTTGACTGCAGGTCCCAAGCTTGTTTGTCCGGGTGTCCTTGCCGGTTGGGTTGGCAAGGTGGCTTTGATTTCGTCTACGGACTTGACCAAGGACAGGACCATGGCTTCAAGTACTTCTAGGCGTTGTCGATCAGAAGGCACTTCATGATCATCGTCAGCCATAAAGACTATCCTCACATGGGTAGAGGTGGAAGGGATCATAGCAGAGGTGTTCTCTTTGTCGTACACTTGTATAGAGAAATCGTCGGGGAAAGTCGGAATGTCATCTTCCTCGGACTCGGAAGGGGTGCTACCCCCTGTGTAGGAAGACGCATCAACTAGGTAAGGGTGGTGGCCCTCAGGGAAGTACAAGTCTGTTGTGTAGTTCTGGTGGACCTCTACCCCCTATATGTGCTCTTGGTATACCAGGTTGTCGTATATATTGAGAGGACTGCTACAACCAGCTTTATCTACTCTCAAGGAGGCCGAAGGTGCACCCCTAGGTGCTGGAAGCTTCTTTTTGGATCGAGTGCCTAAATAGACACCCCCTATGGTTATCGGTGGGAACCTTCCAGATGAGGGTCTACTTGCAATACTGGCCGAGATTGTCGGGCTGGAAGAGCCTGTCTTCTTTCCTCCCTTGCTAGGAGGAAACTTTTGAGTTAAATTACAGAAGGTGAAAGAAAACTCCTCATCCCGAAAATTTGCACCTGTTTGTTTAGTTGTTCTCGGACAGGTACTGGCTGCTGCAATCGTTGGAAAACTGACTGCCGACCTTCAGGTGCTGCTGATTTATCACAGCAGCAGTTGATGATGACTCGGGTGCAACGACGTCCCGAGAGGGACTCATTGTATGCTAATGCTGCCACCTTGCGTTTGTGAGTAATCACCTCACGCAAGTCGGTAGCAAGCTGATCTACCTTTGCACCAAACTTGTGGACTTGGGTATCCCGAGCGAACGAGTACTTAGGTATCATCTTTCCTCCCTGATCCGTGGCTAGTAAAAGCACTTGCTCTGGATCGTTAGAGGGAGACTTTAAAGACCCATCCTGTCCGTTAGCCCTGGTGGACTTGACGCGGGTGGTTCTGTACAACTTTCCATCAAGAGCCCGTGTAACAGTTAACGGGGCCCGCTGACAGTCAGTAACTTGGACAGTTGACTGGGCTTGTTCAGCCCACACTGCCCTATACTTTTTTGACTTAGCGCCCGAAGGTGCATAGTAAAAAGAGTCCAGATTGATACATCCCACATTCTTAATGGGCCGCATAGAGTCAGGCCCATATAAGAGACGGTTGAACATGGAGCTTCTGACAGGGCCGTATGAGACATCCTGTCTGAGGCCAGGATTGGTTGTCGCATGGGCTATTACTACGGCCAGAGCTGGTTGCCATATAGGCCATCTTCCTGCGGCCAAAGTTGGCTACCGTATGGGCCAATTTCTGCGGCCAGGGTTGGCTGTCATGAGTTATCTGCCTGTGGCCAGAGTTGGCTGCTACATGAGTTGTCTACCTACGGCCAGAGTTGGCTGTCGCATAGTCAGACTGCCTATCTCTCTTTGTGGCTTCTTTGTCTGTATGGATTTCCCTTGTGTCCATAAACTCAGCATCATAGTGTTTTTCTCTGCTGGATTTAGGTATAGTGGGGTCCTCTTCGGTCGGATGCAAAGTCGCAGGAGAGCTTGGTCACCGTCTTGGGCTGCAGAAGGAGCTTCTTCGAGAACTTGGTCGAGGGCAACAGTTCTGTGCACCAATGTCCTGCGAGTTCTATTCGGGTTGGCTCGCTTCTGAGACGAGCTGGCGCTCCCTTCATATTGCATTTTTTCGAAGGCTTGTTGGTCAACACGAACCATAAGCATTTGCTACGTAGAGTGAGCTTGGACGCGTCAGATTGCGTCACCAGCTTCTCATCAGAGGAGAAGAACGTCCCCAGGAGAGTCGACATCGTGTTTGCCATTAAAAATCAAAGACAGGTATTACAGAAATACTGAAATTGATTGCAAACTCGCTTGTATAAAGAAAAGCCTAGAAAGAAATTCTGGAAAACAATCTAAGTACAATTGTTTAGTTTTGATTCTGGGGGTGACGGTAGAGGCTGGGGAATGTGTTATCAACTCTGCCTTACTCCTTGTACTATCTGACGCAGTCCTGAGCTCTTGAAGAAATTGCTTTCGAAGGTTGCTAGCCTTTGTAGCGGTGTGGCACCCTGCTATTTATAGTAGTATGTATGTTGAGCCGCACAGATGGCCTGTGGCCACGTGGCTAATTAGCACGTGAAGACTCGCTCATTGGCCACCATCTGTCGATTTGTTAGGATTTTGTTGCAGCAAATCTGGATAGTTAAGATTGGTCAGCCTACCACGCGTCCTGTCGCAGGAATCTTTGAGCCGCATGAGTCTCTCAGTTTTCAACAATGTGGAGCCGCATGAGACTCATGTGGCTTAAGTCGCAAACTTTCTTTGCCCATATATAGTTTAAGGATTTAAGCCACATAGATTCTGTATTTTGGCCGCATAAAGCTCATGCGGCTTGGGTCACAGTCATCCTTGGCCGTATGAAGTTCATAGACTTTGGGGCCTCATATGTTTAATCCGCATAAGGTTCATGCGGCTTAGGAGACACTCCTTCTGGCGGATGAAAGCGTATGAACCCTGCTTTTGGTGACATCCTACGTCTTATCTTTTTGTCAAAGTGTCAGACTTGTCAATGTTTGCAAAACCAAAAAGTTTATAACAAACTTAAAAAGAATCATACAAAGTACAATAAATTTCGGGAAATACAACTTTAGGAATCTGATCAGAAGATGATCACTTTATCCCTTGGATGATGGAAACTTGAAGACTAGAGCCTCTGGAGAATGCAGGAGCAATTTTTTTAAGAGTTCTTGATCTCTGTGATGCTTTGATAATGATTGGAAACTTTATTTATAGAGTTCTGGAAATAACTTTTTAGCAGTTATTCTGATGTGCGCGAGGCTGAACTGCGCCACTTTAGGTTGCGCCAACCTTATGTTGTGCCAACTTCCATTCGGTTACACAATCGTGTACTAACTATTTAGACACGTGGCATCATGTGATTGAGATGCCCATGGTCGTATATAGAGTAGTGGAAACATTTTGAGAGATTATGGCATGTCCGCCACGTCAATCCTGCTTTAGAATGTAAGTTATCTCAACTTTATCAGATTGCGCGAGCTTCAGTTAACAAGTCAAACTGTACCTGATTGGGTTGCGCCTAGACGCAACTCAGTACATAGGCACGTGGCAGCTTTTGAATGTATGAGAAGAATTTATTCAGATTACGCATAGGCACAACTTGCAAGGTGTGCATGGAATTTATTCGGATTACGCCTAGGCGCAACTTGCAGGGTGTGCAGGACAGCTGTCAATCAATGGTCTCGAGCGGCACACTTTGAGGGATTCGAAGAGATTTTCTTCATTTATCGTGCTGTCAGCTGTCAGTGCTGTCAGGCAATGATGGCAATTATTGTCAGACGCCACATAGGCTTGGGCGTAATGTGATTTGGCGCAGTCTGTTGTCAGGCGCAACCTAATTAGTGGCACAGTTTGATCATTTAAGCTTCAAAACAGTGGCGCAACTTGATTTCTGTGGCGCAACTTGATTGCTGGGTAGTAATGACTTTGAAATACTTTGAATCATGACAATGACTAAGTCAAGTTGCGCCTATCTCGCACAGTCTGTTGCAAGTTGTTACGTTTTTTATACACAACTTAAGGTAACTGTTAGGATTCTATCTTTTAGGCTATAAATAACCCTTGTTTTGCCGACTGTAACTCTTTACATTTTCTTTTAATCTTCTTTGAATCCTTGCAACCTTCTTCTTCGACTATTCTCTCATCGACATGGCCCCTAAGAAGACCGTCGTCGACAAAGGGAAGGACGTCGCCGCCCCTTCGACTCGTGCTCATCGACTCACGCACCACAGTATGCGTCGCCCACTTCTCGACGAGAGACCGCAAACCCTGCTCTAGAAGGTGATCAAAGTCGAACAAATTGAACTTATGGAGGATGAAATTGACTTGCGTCCCTCTTTTTAGAGTATTTGGCGCATTACGAACTTTGCGCTACCCCTTCTTAGGGTGTGGTTGCTTTATTTGAGCACTGTTCGTTCTTACGAACCGTGTTGCGCATGCTATTGTGCAACTTAGTTTTTACGCATTCAAAAATATTGCATAACTTAGTTGAGGCAATCCAGTATGTAGCGCAACCTGAGATGTTGTAACTTAAGTTTTGTGAAACACAGTATGTTACGCAACTCAGGTTGTCGCGCAATCCAGAATGTTTGCGCAACTAAATTGTTGTGCAACCTAAGATGTTGTGCAACTCATAATGTTGCACAACTTAGGATGTTGCACAACTTAATTATTAGCGCAACCTAGGATGTTTGTGCAACTTAATAGTTTGTACAACTGAATTGTTTTGCTCTTTATAAAGTTATACACTCTTGTTGCTTCTAATTTTTTTGTTCATGTATTTCTTTACAGTTGATCTCAGAGAAGACCCTAATGCTAAGATTTGCTTCAGCATTCAATGTCCCGGAGTATAAAAAGAATTTGTCTTATGTCACATTCCCTCAGTACGACGGTCCTGAAGCACGAAGAACCCTCCTCATGGCTCAAGAGAACCAAACCTTGCTGAGCTTAATGAACGGAAAGCCTCTTGAAAGTCTGGATACTGTGGTCCACAAGAAACCTGCCTTTCTATTCGGGGATGCCATCAAGAAGACCTCCAGCCTAAGACTAGAAAAGAGGGAAAATTTTCACAAATGAGGATAAAGTCATATACCTCACGAAAATATCAAGGTCTATGGCATTATCCCAATATGCTTTTGCCAGCTATCCCAGAAGAATGTCATGGGATCTGACTCCCATTCAGCAGGAAAGAGTCGGTAAAATCTGTTACAGAATGGGTCCGAAGTACAGGGACCTCTTTTACAGTACTTCTAAAAAGTACAGTACACATTTAAGAGGTTTGAAGCCAAGCTACATCCCTCCCGAGGATTCCTCCCTGCTCCTTCGGTCTGAATACCCATTTTTGCAAATACATTTGCAAAAGCTGAAGGAAGATATCCAGACCGCGCTATGCGTACGACAGGTCTGGTTAACCCAGATATGAAGCGCTGGAGCAGCTTGTCCATTTGGATTTTGGATCAATTCAAGGGCAAGCTCCTCGATCTGGGTCTCTACAATTCCATCTGGACTATAGTATACGGCATTCGCCCGAACGCTCATACGTTCTTAGCTCTAGTAGAGAGGTACAATGAAAGCACTGGGACTTTCATGACTCCCCATGGAAAATAGGATATGCTCTTCATGAGATGGAATATCTCTCTCACATACCAACGGGCGATAATCCATACGAAGAGTATGTGCCCACAAATGACGAATTAGATGGTATGGCAGAGGAGAACCCTCAAATGATCACCGTCTTCCAAGAATTATTGTGTCATTATAAGATCTGCTCGCTCTACTACAAAAGCGCTACTGCAGGTACTTGCTATACCACCAAGTGGATGCCGTATCTCTTCATGTGTCATGCACGGGAGGACAAGCCACTTGAATGTCATGCCCGTGCTCCTCGTTTCTTTGAACCCTTCAATCAGAGCGACATGCAATATCTGATGGAGCAACAAATCATGGAGATGTCACGCTGGATGAGAATTTATCCATTCAAGGCTGGCGACACTCTCTAGAGTTACCTTAGACAGGGTTACAGATCCATGTCTCAAGAGGCCCAGCTAGTGGGTTTTCTATCTTTATGGCTACGGCGCTCTATAGTTCCAAGAGATAGTACAGTCAACAGATTCCATCGGGGCATCCTATTTTCTGCAGCATCTTGTCTTTGGATACAAGATGGATCTCTTATCAGCCATGACCTGTAGCTTGAACGCATAATTGCGTTCTTTTGTAAAGACCATGTTAAATGACAAAGCGGGAGCAAGATTTCCTTCGTACCGAGATGCCATACACATATGTATTCGGATGGCTAATGTTTCACCATCCCTGTTTGATGAACCCAAATATGGGAACTGTCGACGAAGATTTCATCAGACGCTACTCCAGTGCTCATTGGCAATATATTGCTCTTTCAGAGTGCAGATTTACCTTGAATCGTGGATCGGGATAATTTTCAGTGTGTTGAGCCTTCTTATGGGTATGAGGCTATGTCTCCACAAATGATAGATTTGATTGCAGAATCACTCCGTTTAAGCCTAGCCATCTTTTCGTGGCTGCAGGCGATCCGTCCCTCTCACTTGGTCTACAGATTCGAGGTAGAGTGCTATTTGGAACCGTACTTGCCAAGTCGATTTGCACGGCAGTTCGGATATGATCTGCTTCATATGGGTAGCGCCACTACTTGCCTATAGGCCAAGGGTTACCTCATCAATGGGCTAGGGCCTGGAGCTATTACAATGCCCGGGGTACAAAAGCTATATTTTCTATGTCCGACAATCTTCCACAAGGCCCACGTATGTTATATACATACGCAAACTTCTATACTTCAGTGAACACATTCACTGAAAGCTTCCATCCTGCACACAGCTTCGCAAATGAAAAGATCCAAACAGGAAAAACACACTGCTCACTCCTTTCGGATTCAGAGGACAAAGATCCTGCAGATCCACCACTAGAAGCTTCTATTCAAAAGAACTATCCCGATGAAGTTCAGGATCCTCTGGACGTATCCTTGAAAGCGAAAAGAGAAATCCCCTGCTAAGGGTTTGAAGAAAAGAAAGGCTAAGGAGACGACGGCCCCTCCTCAGCTGGATGATAGACCCGACTCTCCAAGGGCTCCGGAGAAGAAGAGAAGGACATCACTGGTTATAGATGAACCAACGACCACGAGAACAACTCATTCTCAGTCAAAACAGATGCTCCTCACTTCTTCCTCTAGAGAGAAGGAAATCACTCCTTATTCTATTCAGAAGCAGGGAGAGTCACAGAAGGAGGAACATCTACTTCTTGGATCGATCCGGAGAATGATCGCACCGGAGCTGCTGAAGAGCCGGTCGCATCACTACACAGAGAGGTCAGGAGGAAGTTGGTAGTTACTGAAGAAGTACCATCTCATGAAGGTAATATCAAGATTGTGATATATCCTATATATATATATTTCAGTCAAAGATGTATATTAAATTGATCTCTTTCTTTGTATTGGCTACTTCAGCAGATGTCCATCCTTCTACTACCACCATAGAAGCTTCGAGATTCGAAGCTGTGACGGTACGTATTCCGACAAATGTACTTGTTGCTGCGGGGATAATAGTTCCATCTCCAACTCCTATGAGTCTGGAAGCCACCTCTCCAGAAAAGGTTTTTCCTCCATAAGATCCTCCGAAAGCTCAAGAGTCTACTCATTCTGAAGAGGATATGATTGAAGCCTTAGCTGATTGTGACTTTGGTGATGAAAATATTATGATGATTGGAATAACATCACAAAAAAACAAACTTTAGTGGATGCACCATCACCTCAGTAACTCCCAGCTGATGAAGATCCCTCAATTGCTGAAGACAAGGAGTATACGGTTATCGATGCAGAATATATCAATCCAAAGATCGATAAACCGATAATTACTGAGAAACCTGAGACATCTAGAGTGGCAGCAGAATTAGTAAATCAAACTCCAATGACTGTGCCACTTCAGACTGAATTCGAAGCAGGAAGTAGTCAAGCTACTATGTCTGCAGAGACCCTGTCAAAGCTTCAGTCGGAGAGAGTCAAACCTCTTGAGACTCCTCATGCTATACCAGTTCAGGTAAATTTCTAAGCATGATCTATTTGTCGTAGTGCCTTCAGCATTGTATGTTACTAATATAAATGATATGTAATTTGAAAAGAACCCACAGGGACTGTAGTAGGAGAGGGAGCTCTTCTCACATCAGCGCTCAAGATGAAGTGCCTCCACCAATTAAAACTATAAAGACTCCAGCGGACGTAGTAGCCACTCCAGGAGCCATGGTAACTAACAAGTTCATGGTGGCCTCCTTCACAAAAGTTTTCTTCACGTCTCTGGAGCCCTTAGTTCATAGAGTGATGAGAGAGAGAAGATGTTTCTTTTAGTACCATCAGAACTCCCTCTTCATTTTTGATTGGAGGTATCCGAAGCCAAAGAGATGAGGCTCAGGCTACATTTTTGGAACACATTTTGAATGAGCTAGTGGGCTCAATTAAAGCTTACAAGAAGCTAAAAAGAGGAGATATCGAGCAACTAGTAAACACAGAATATGAGGCTATGGCTCGAGAAGCACAAACTAGTAAGCCAATTTTGAAGCATTTTTGCTGGCTTTCACTAGACAATCCTCCGAATTAGACATCCAAATCGTTGATGCAGCTGTTATTGCTGAGAGTCACAAGACTAAGGTTGCAGAAGAAGGAAGAAGGCTGCTGATCTGGAGGCTAAAATTGTCCAGCTTCAAGCAGAACTTAAGACTGTCAAGCAGAGCTTAGAACAGGAAAATCAGCTACATCAGGCTGCTATTAATCAAATAGATACTTTAAAGCATCAAAAAAGGAATTTGAACGTCTACAAACTGAAGAGCTAGCACGTCAAACTGCTGCTCTGCAACCATTCGATCCTGAATCAGGAATAGTCGAAGCCAGACAGCGAGTGATAGATTCTTGTGATAAAAGAGTTCAAGTTTTAAGGAAGCAAATTACAGAACTTATTACTTATCCTTCAGAGTAGAATGAGCAAAACTTGTTGCCTTTTTTTAATTACAATGTCTCTTTTTGCAACTATAAGTAAAATGAAAGACTTTTTATTGTTCCATTACTTGTTGCATATCTTGTTATAGATATAAGTAATAGAATAGAAAATATATTCAGAGGTACTGGACATGATATATCTTTTATTTAGAAAATAACAATATTATTATATCTGCTCAGAGGTAATATAGACGTGGCAGAATATAAAGTTTAGCAATACTGTTATTTCAATAGACAACTTTATCAGAGGTAATAAGGACGTGACAAGTTGCTGATGTAGAAAATCGAAATTCAGAGTTGTAGGGGACATGAATTCCTGTTATTTACAATAAAGTAAATAAAAGATAATAAATGCCAAGATTAATGGACGAATGAATGATAAGTCAAAGAAAGTGAATGAATGAACAGTCACTTCGGTTTTCTGAATGAATGAACAGTCATCTGATTCTCGAGAGAATGAATGAATGAACAGTCACATCGATTTTTGAGGAAGGGACATTGATGAATGAACAGTTAAAATAAATGAACAGTTGGACTCCTTTTGAAGAGTAAAAATTGCATCGGTTCTCGAAGCCGACTATCTAGTCATTATGTCTATAAATAGAGCAAAACTTTCGTAGATACCGTCAATTTCTTTTCTTTGAACAAAATATCTTCCAAAGATTTGCTCACTCTAAAGATCGAAGGAATGACCGAGACGCCTCATGCTGAGCCTCTGGTGCCTTCTCAGAAAGAAGTGGGTGAAGGCTCGACTGTTCTGCACCAAAGCAGGACTTGATTGCCAAGCTGGTGGGGCCTGGAAGACTACCAAATAAGAAGCATAAGGGTGGCTGCTTGTGAGTTGCTAGTGTGTTCAAACAACGAAATGTTTGAATTACCGGCCAATCATGTATTTAATCAGGAAGGATCGGGTCCTCGTCCCCGTCCTTAATATTATGTAACTTTTTTTGGCTTTTAATAAAATAAAATTTTATTTACATCTTCTCTGAATGAAGAACATTTTGCTTTTAGACATAATATTTCTTGAGGAATTTACCATTGATAGGCATCGTAGCAACTCTGCCATCCATAACTGTTAATTGATAGGCTCCATTTGAGAAAACCTTATTTATACATACGGACCTTCCTATTTTGCCTCAAACTTGCCTTTGCTCATGTGAGTCATAGATAGGACGTTTGACTGTAAGAACTAGTTCGCCATCCTGAAATGTCGCACTTTAACTTTGCGACTGAAAGCTTTTGAAATCCGGGCTTGATAAAGTTCAATATGTTGTTGGGCCAGTAGCCTTTTCTCATGGAGCGCCTCCAATTCTTGAAGACGGAGAGATTATTATTTTCTGTGGTAAGTTCATTAGCAATGGCAATTCTCAAGATGGAATTTGAAGTTCCAGCTGCAAAACAGCTTCACATCCATATACAGTAAAAAAGGTGTAGGATTACGGACTGTAGTACGATAAGCCCATAGGCATTTGCTAAGTTTTTCACTCCAATTATGTTTGTTAATAAAACAAACTTTTTAAGGAGTTTGATAATAGTTTTGTTGAATGCTTTAGCTAACTGTTAGCTGCAGGATTATAGGCCGTAGAAGTAACATTATTGATTCTGTTGTCATCACAGAACTTATTAAACTTCTGGCTGACAATTATGGCCAATTATCATGGATGATTCGACGAGGTACACCAAATCTGTATATCACATGATATTTGATGAAGTTGATGACACTACTAGTCTTCACTTCAGCTAAAGGTATAGCTTCAGCCCATTTAAAGAAATAATCGGTTACAGCCAAGATGAACCGATGTTTTTAGATGAAGAAGGATTGATAGGACCAATTATATCCATGCCCCAAGCTTCGAAGGGCCATGAGGCAGCAGTCGGGTAAAGAAATTCGATGGTTGGTGAATAAAATTTGCATGAATCTGACATGCTCGGCATTTCCTTGCATAGTCAATGGCATCTGATACCATAGAGGGACAGTAATAGCCCATACGTCGGATGATCCTGTAGTTTAGGACCAGGCTGATGTGCTCCACAAATGCCATCATGAGCTTCGTGTAATATCTGCTTTGCTTCATCACCAGCGAGACATCTCAAGAGTAACCCATCAAAAGTTCTTCGAAAGAGAGTTTTGGTGGTATGATTATAATAGAATCGAAGCGATCAGCGACGAATACTTCTAGCTTTCTTAGGATCTTCTGGTAATATGTTATATACTGCAAAGTCGATGAAAGGTACTCTCCAGTCCTTTCTAATGACATTGACTTCAGTTGAATTACTGAATTCAATGTTATGGTTGTTTTCAATACAAAATAGTTCTCTATTAGAGATAACAACCATTTGTTGTCTTTTAACTGGAACTGCTAAGACCGCAGCCAGGTTAGCTAAGGCATCAGCTTCTGTATTACAAGCTCGACTTACATGCTCGATGAAGAACCCTTTAAACGAATAAGCTATTCTGATTGCTGCTTCGTGATATGGTACCAGATCTTGATGTCGAATTTTGTATATGCCTCTAACCTGATTAACAATCAGTTTAGAATCACCATATACTTCGAGATATTCAATATCTAATTGTTTGGCTAATTGGAGTCCAATGAGCAAAGTATTGTATTCTGCTACGTTGTTGGAGCACGACTCATCTAAGGAATAAGCTCTCTGAATAGCTAATTTATCTGGTAAAATAAGAACAATTCCCACTCCAGCAACAAGGGTACCTCCAGGTCCAATTCTAGATGCTTCGTCGGAGAATAAATGCCAAGTAGGGAATTCTTCTGAGATCATATTTGATTCCAATATTTCGTCTGGAATTTTATCATAAAGTTTAGATGTTTCAGGAACATGATGAGCTGCTGAGAAATCAGCGAGTGCTTGGCCTTTCACAGACTTTTTTGGAATATACACCATGTATATTGTGCTAATAATATGGCCCATGTAGCAAGCTTAGAATTGAGTGTACTGGGCTTCTTCATTAAGACCCGCAGAGGATTAACTCGAAAATAACATGAATGGTTTGGCCGATGATGTAATGTCTTGTCTTTTGAACAACGAACATTAAGGCTAAGCATTCTTTCTCTACCGGACTATAACGATGTTCAGCTCCAATCATCGTCCGACTAAGGTAGTAGATGGCTTGTTCATGACCTTCTTTGTTCTTCTGAGCCAGCAATGCTCCCAATGAATGGTCCATCGCCCGGACATACATCAAGACGGGTATTCCTGAGATCGGTGGAACAAGGACCGGTAGACTCATTAAATACCACTTTATGTCATCAAATGCTTGCTGACATTCTTTCGTCCAAATAAAAGATGCATCTTTCTTCATTAACTGGGTAAATGGTCTGTAATGTCCAGATAAATTTGAAATGAACTGCATGATATACGCAAGTCGACCTTGGAATCCTTGTAGCTCTTTAGGTTGCGTGGAGGACGCATCTCTTGAATGGCTTTGATCTTCTCTGGATCAACGTGTATACCTTTAGAGGTAATGATGAATCCAAAAATTTGCCACTAGAGACACCCAAGAAAGACTTGGTGGGTTCATTTTGAGTTGATGCTGGCGTATTAGATTGAAGATAGTTCTTAAATCTTGGATGTGGTCTTCCTTTAGACGACTTTTGACAGCAATATCACGACATAGCATTCGACGGTCTTTCGCAAATGGTCTCGAAAGATAGTAATCATAGCCCGTTAAGTTGCACATGCGTTCTTGAGACCGAAAGGCATGACTGTATAACAGTATACTCCGTGAGGAGTACGAAATGAAGTATGTTTTTCATCTTCAAGATTCATCCGGATTTGATTATATCAGAAAACCCATCCATGAAAGAAATTCGTCCGAATCCACATGTATTGTCGATCATAAAATCGGTATTTGGGAGAGAGAATTCATCTTTAGGGCAAGCATCATTCAGATTTCGAAAGTCTATGCATACCCAAACCTTCTTGGTCTTCTTCAAAACTGGTACAACGTTGGCTACCCAGTCAGGATGCTGTTATTCTCTGATAAAACCACAAGCAATAAGCTTTTTGACTTCATCATCAATCGCATCCATCATCTCAGGCTTGAATCATCGTTGTGTTGTTTGACTGGTTTAGCATTAGGCAAAATGTTAAGTTTATGAGTTACGACTTGAGGATCTAAGCCCGATATATCTTCATAACTCCAGCGAAGACATCATATATTCACGAATGAGGTGAATTAGTTAATGTTTATCTTCTGGGAGATTTTTGCTAATGAAGATCGGCCGTGGCATATCTTTCTCTCCAACATCGATCTGAATTAGTTGATCCTCAGTAGGTGGTTCTCGTTGTTCAAAATAGAGTTCCTACTGATTGGTCATTCTTTGTGCCCAAGGGTCTACTTCAAGAGCTTCTTCAATCATCTTCGTCATCTTCTGAGAACTCAGTAGACACCATGTTAGAAGATACTATTACTCGATGAACATGACCAATACTGGTATCAGAATCCCATGAAATGGAATCAGAAGAGCTAGATCGTTCATCTTCATCGGATTCGAAAACTTCTGAGTCGGAAGTGGTGAAGTATAACCTAATCCCCACTTATTTTGTTGTAGTATTGTTGTGATTTTCCTTTTAGAACAGAAAAAACGAATAGGAGTTCACCTTCCTTTACCACTATTGAGACCTGTTCTGAAATTATAGCCCATTTTACGGATGATTGCCTTGATTGTGGACTATAGCGACGTAATTGTAGCCTTCCTGTATCATCCTTATTATCGTTGTTAAGCATGATTTTTTGTTCTTCTCGTTTATTAAAAAGTATAGGCATTTGCCTTTCTTTCGAGACGGTACTAAGAAGTACGATTCTTGTATCGAATCAAGTGATACCATGTTTCGAAGAGATGATACGACTCCTATGTAAGTAGTTTAAAGTTATCTACACTACAAGAATAAGGGCTTTTCTTGACGGTGATTTCCCGTCAAGAAATGGGTATCTTAACGGTTGCAGATTCGTCAACTAGGCCGGAGTCAAGAAAAGTCCCCCCTTTTCTTGACGGTCCCTGACAGGGCTTTTCTTGACGGTTTTTTGTCGTCATTTTATGTAGTTTTCTTGACTGTTTTTAGCCGTCAAGATAGCTCTTTTTAGGAACCGTCAACATAGGCAAAAACTTTTCTTGACTCAGCCTAGTTGACGGCTATTAGCTGTCAAGAAAAGCCCTTCTGCAGCAGGATTGAGTTAATTGTTGACGTTTTATAACCGTCAAGAGAAGATGAAATCAAAATTCTATTATAATTATATATAATGAATCGAACACACACATAATATCAATAATTTAGAATATTTAATACATAAAATAACTATAAAATCCAATTTTATATTAACAAACTGTACATTGTTCATACACGACAAACTTTCAATACACATCTAACCACAAACACCCAACACTTGTCCAACCACAAACATATACAACCAAAGTAATGTAGTTTACATACATCTTAGATGACGGCAAGGCCATGGCTTTCTTCTTCTTGTTCTCCTTGTACATCCCCCACAGCATCGAGCCTAGCAACAATCAAGATTCCTCCAAGAATACTGCAATATCAAATATTACATTAATAAAAGTACTAAGTCCGAGAAAGGTAAGTTGATGATAAGTTGACATGCAAATCGACAGAGAGGCATGAAAGTAAATGCCTAGTAGTGGTTAGGGGAAACATACAACACAGTAAACTTCCTTGCTCAAGTGCAATACTGACAACTATAACAATATCGAATGCATTAAAGTAAACATTTGAGTTCCACATAGAAAGAATAACTAAAACATATGCACACTATCGAATGCATTAAAGTAAACATTTGAGTTCCACTATATCAACTTTAGAAATGTAAATTTTCCAAATTCCTGTGTAAGCTCAATAATTATAGATGCAGTAATATTTCAAGTATAATTGATGTTGAATGATTTACTTGTTGAATGATTTACAACTGCAACAAAGATTGCAGTAGGAGCAACAGCTCTCTGTTATGAAACAAATACTCCACAAAGTATAGCCAATAAACCATTCCTCCTATTATGAAACTGATACTCCAAGTTCCACCGATACTCACAAATTTCTAGTATGGTATCAGTACCTAGAGAAGGCAAACTCTTTATGAAACTGATACTCCAATTTAGGGATAATGAAGTTAGGAACACATACCCAAAATTTTAGCTCAATTACAAAGTCAAAAACCCACAACATAGGTATCAAAGATTGAAAGCCAAGTAATATGGCAAAAATGACCAAATGTCTATTGCCAAAGCAAAATTTGCAACTTTTCTTCCTCATTATAGCCCCCAGTGAAACAATCGAACTAAAAAATCAATCTTCAGAAAACAAACCCAAAATTGATACCCAAAAAATGATACTGATATATAGAGGTTCAGCAACATATAGAGACTGAGAAATCAGTAGAAAAGATAAAGAGATATGAGCATTATAAATAGGCAAGAGCACATGAGCCTACCCTTGGCAGGAACGTTTGACTAACTTGAGAATCACAATTTTTAAGGAAGTACCCTTATTGGATAGTATCCGATCTCAGTTCCTGGCAGACTTAATGCACCTTATGATATATCATCTAAAAAACAAAAATAAAGGTATTACAATGATAAGATAACACTTCACTAAATTTGGAAATATAAGATAGAAATTATAAAAGTTTACCTTCATCAATGAACTCTATAAATGCAAAATGAAGGGCAGAATTTAGGCCACCGCAGACGACAATCAACAACCTTCAACATGAACAATAAAGGTAGTTACAAAAATATTAAAAAAGTGCCTAATACTTTAAAACATGGCGATGGTGTATATGTAGTTCTTCAGCCTGATGAAGAAGAAGATAAAAATCCAACTGAGAGTTCACCAAGTATAAAAATTACTTCAAAGGAAATGAATAGCTTGCATTCAAAAAGTAAAACATATGAAGGCACACAAGTTATATATAAGAGTCGTCTTCCTTCAAATTATAGCTTTTCAGGAAGCCAAACATATTTTAAAAGTTATATCAACAAGTAAAATGAAACAAGCAAGGACATATATCTTACTCAAACTGCTATCCTGACAGATCAAGAGAAGGATCACTTTTATTGCATAGCGCTATAAAGTTCCATCAACAGTACTATAATACTTTTTAATAGGACAAACCAACTTTAAAAAAAATTATCAAGCCAATTTAAAAAATGAATATCAACTTTAATAAGTCAAACCAATTTGTTAAGTTACGATGTGTTAAAACAGAAATGATGATATCTAAGTACAACATTACAAGGCATAATGAATATTCTTGTATTAAAAATTACTTCAGATAATCAATTTATATGCAAACTTTGTCTAACACACTATCTGAAAATACTATGATAATCGAACACACACATGTGTAATATTCATTTCTGGGAAATCCAATCTCCGAAGGTTTTTACAGTACGCTAACAAAAGCATATAGTTCTTGAAAACCTTTTGTATGTATGTGTACTATTAATCAAGAATTCTAAAATGCAGTCAAGCACACATTACTAGTTTAAAGTGAAAGAATTGATGGACATCATTACCATTGAGATGTGAATTCTTAAAAAATAAGACAAAGTGGCTTTCTTCAAACAGTGGAGGAAGAAAATTAAGATATAAAAGTGTAGAAGCTACTCTTGCGTGAAAGTTGTGGCATATGTTGTTTTCCACATTGGAAGAATATATATCAAGATGAAGTTGGCCGTGGGCTTTCCAGAGGTATCACCATTATCACTACCCTTTGGAAACATAATTACCACTAATCCCAATTGACCAAAATTAGACTTTTGTAGACAGGGTTTATTTTCTATTGACATTCTCCACGATTATGGCTTTCAAATTCCAGCAAGTTTTGGGTTCCTTTGCAGTGACCAATTGGAATATTGAACACATAAAATCAAATTAGGGGGTTTTCGAAAGAGGGCTTCACCTTGGCATTCTCTCCTGTGTAGTCGCAGCCGATTCCTCAGTGAACACTACCTCGAGCAGGTAGAATGTGTAGACCTGGAGCACAAATTTTCAGAAATCAAGAAATGGAACCAACTTCAAATCCCTAAAAAAAAAATTCACAAATTTATAGAAATCAAAAGAGGAAAAGTTATTTTTTCATCTATATCATCATAACCCAAAAAGAGAAAGAAACCCTAATAAAACCCTAAGAAATGGTACTTCATGTCCTCGAGGTTGACGTCATCATCGTCAAAATCTGCCTCCTCGTCCAAAACGACATTAATGGTCGATCACGGCGTCGAAGCAGCGGAGCACGCCGTTGTGCCTCTTCTTCTTCCTACCGTACCTCTTCTTCTTTCCGAGATTGCTCTTTCTTGGCAAAGGGGAGAACGACAAGAGATGGCATGATGGAGTGTTCCGCTTCTTCAACGACCGGGATCGGGACGGCTGGGCTCGAAGGAGAGGAGTGGAAGAAATAAAGGGAGGAAGAGAGGAAAGGACTCGGAGGAGAAGAGGAGAAATGGAGAGAGGAGTTGAGAGAGAATTTTTCATCGGGAGAAAGTTTGCTGCTTCTCTCCATAAAAACTAACCACAACCGTCAACAAATATAAATAATTTGAAAAAATTACTATAATGGCAGTCAAAAAATTACGCCAATTTTTTCATACATACATTAATTGACGGTTTTCATCAATCCGTCAACAAAAAAAATTGTGTTTCTTGACGGATCCTCTAAAATCGTCAACTGTTATGGTAAAAATTTGCTTATTTAACTTAAAATGCGTGCTTTTTTGATGTATACCTAAAACCGTCAAGATAACTATTGCTAACGGTTTTTGACGACCGTCAACTTATAAACCGTCAAGAATCGCCATCTTTCTTGTAGTGCTAGCATATCCAAATAACAATGAGTATAATAAGAGACATCAGTATACTATTAAGGAGATGCTTTATTGATTTTTACACCATCATTTACAACAGAAG
>JANAVB010033018.1:2869298-3071063 GCA_029216955.1 Iris pallida
CTTTAGCCTTAACATGCTTAGTCAGATTGATAACCAGAGTGGGAGAAGAAGTGCGAGAAGGAGGAGGGAGCTTTTTACGACGAAGGTCGATTACAAGTGGCTCAGAAGAGCTGAGCTCCCTTTGTTCCTGACTAACACCAAGAGGTTGCTTCTTGTGAGAAGGTTGGTAGATAGTCAATGGTTTGGAAGACTAAGGACATGAAGTATGCCCTTTGACAGGGATCACCAGAGTATTATTTGGTATGTCTTTCTGTTCTTCATCAGTATCCATTTCCAGTACCATCTTCATGAATTCCTCTTTGTACATGCGAGAATTGTTGCAGTAGGCTTCAACCCCTTGAAAGGATTTAGGTCTGCAACTTCTTTCAGGACTTCTCTATTACCATCCACATATTTAAAATATTAATAAAGAGTAGAAGGTATAATGTTGTGTTCGTGGAGGAATGGTCTTTCCAGCAAAGCATTGTATGAGCCATGATTATCAATCACATAGAAAGTCACCTTTGTACGAAGATTACCGATTTAAAGTTTCAGGCATATCTTTCCCAAAGGTTCACTTCTTCCTTGATTGAACCCCAAGATGGTAGTGATAGTTGTAGAAAGATTATGCACTGGGCAAGGATTTCGGTATGATACTAAGAGCAGATCCTGGGTCAATCAGAATGCGATCGACTTTCATGTTGTCCACATATCCCGTAAAATAGAGAGGACGATCATGACGATTGTCTTCTAAAAGCATGTCATCTTGTGTAAAAGTAATATTGGGCATTAATTCAAATACACTATGACAATGTGTACAGCTGACAGGCTCTTTGTCAGGCTTCTTGAGGAGAGTAAGACTAGCATCAGCCTGCATCAAAGCTTCACTTAACGTTTCTCGAGTTTCTTTTGAGAGACGTACGAGTTCAAAGATTGACAATCTTGCTGGAGTATTGGCCAATTGACCCAATATGTCAAAATTATATGCCTTTTCAAGTCCAAGAGATGGGGATTTCTTCAATGCTTTGTCAAAACGGATAGGTTGTTTTCCCTTGTCTACTGATGTCAGTATGGAAGGAGTTGGTTCCACTACCGGCGAGGATGTAGATGGTATATTCTCAGCAGGGGAAGATGATACAGGAGGAACATCAGGAGATGGGGCAGGATTCTCTTAAGTTTCTAAATACTATCGAAGATAAGGTTTCCTAGATCTGGTACCGATTAGAATTTTTTCTTTGGATACTGGTTCAAAGGATACCATGTTGCAGATTTTGGATTTAGGTTTGGAACGCTTCTTTTGATTGGAAGAAGAAGACGCTTCAAAATCTGCTACCAGATCTGAATGAATCTACATGATTTCTCCTCTATCACGGGATAATGGAACAAGACCTTCATATTGATGAGGTGGAAGATTCACGATCTTGAGAGTAGCCCTCGGAATGGAGATAACACCATCTTGTACTAGTTGTGGTAGAAAATCGCCAAACTGTACAGAGACGACATTGGCCGTCACAGTTTTCTCATCTCGTTGAAGAGCAACTGCTCCAGAGTTGACCATTTCTTGAATTTTACCTTTGAGCACGTAGCATGCTCGAGTTGGATTCCCTATAAATCTATGATAAACACAATATTTAGGGTGGTCAGTCTTACCAACTTCTTCTGGCCGTTTTGCCTCTGGCAGTTGAAGCTTATTGCTTTTAATTGAGCAATCGAAGATGCTCATAATATCATCTTCATCAAAAGAATACTCTTCTTTTGGATGCGATGCTTTTTGTGGTGGTGCTGATGGAGTGGGAGCCGTCTGAGCAACATTAACAGCCAACGACTCCTTGCCTTTGCGATTGATGGCCAATGTTTCTTTAACCTTACGATTGTTCTGGCGATTATTACCACTGGGTGTGGAGTGTTCATCTTGGTTAGGATAATTCATTTGAACTCCTAACTGCTTGAACTTCACAGCGCTAACTTTTGTCGCCTTAGCATTCACAACGAAAGAAGGCCAATCTCGGAATTGTGTTGATCCCGTCCATATGCTGATAATAGGCAACAAGTTTGATTTGTAAGTGTCTATTGTTATAGCAGATGGAATTCCTAAAGGCAATTTAAGTGCCTCTCGGTAGAATCTTTCAATAAAACTCTCTGTGGATTCATTGTGGCTTTGTTTAATTTTAATAAGGGCAGACATAGTCATATCATTGACCCCCATCATAGAATCGTTCCAAAATCATTTGCTTGAAACCAGCAAATAAAGTTATGCAGCCATCATGAAAGCTATGGTACCAGTCATATGCTGCACCGGCTAAACAACCGACGAACACTCTGGTAAGGAGAGCATCATTTGGCTACAATTGGTCAGTCATCACTTCAAAGTGATTAATGTACTGACTTGGAGAAATGCTGCCATCAAACAGCATAATGGTTGGAAGCTTTTATTTAGGAGGAAATTCAACCTTCTTCTATTCTGCAGTATAAGGTTATTTTATCCCGTCTTTGTAGACCATCTTTCTGCTTAAAGGCGTCAAACTGAGTGCGTAAAAGTTTTACGGCCTCATTAGCATCTCTTGATGTCTGGGAATTGGTGGCTGATTTGAATTGTTAGAAGGAGGAACAGCGTGGTAATTACCACCCTAGCACCAGACTGACTGGGAGTAGTTTGAATTGGTACAGAAACAACTTGGAGAGGTGGTACCCCCAGACCAACATTAACAGGTACAAAAGATGCTATAAGCTCAGGATTTGTAGCAGGACTTATAACCGATGGCACTGCATGTTGGGCCACGATTATAGTATGCATACTTGCAACTATTTCAGCCATGGTCTTCAGTTTGTCCTCTAATACAGCAATTCGTTGCTCTTGACTGGCTGAACTAGAAGCATCTTGGTCTTCTGTAATGGCATATGCTGTCACCTCTCTTGCCATTATTGACGAAATAGTTTGTTCAGAACTTTCACGATCCGCATCAAAATCAGACAAGGAATCCTCTCCTAGATGAGTAATGGGAAGATCTTCCTTATTGAAGACATCCTGATCCGAAATCCGATCTTTCGATCTGGTATGTTGAAAGACCCCATCACTAGACTCACGGAGTTGTCTCAAGTATTGTTGACTCGGATTACGAGACGTGCTACGCCTTAAAGATTTTCTACCCCAGTGTCTCGAGAAGTCATATTGACAGAAGCATATAATAGCTCGTCTTCATCTCCCTTCATAGGTTCAGGAGTTGAAGTATAGTTTAGATGATCGAAGACAGATCGTTTTGCTGATTGGCAACAACACTTGATGACCTCTTCATCAAGGCAGTGGCGTTCTGATGAGTGATTTAGAGGTGAGGGAGACATCTCTATGATCTCCCGTCTTTTTGTAAGACGTTCTCGGAGATCAGTCAACACTACAGGACGAGAAGAAGTCGGAGGAATATATTCCTTAATGATATTAGGAACATGTTTCATGTTCTTAAGATGCTTAGTTCCGTGAGTGTACAAAGAATTACTTAACTCATTGGCATAAGTGATTGGGTCCTTCTTTTCAAACTTTTGTTTCTAGTACAGATTGGCCTTTGGCATAGGATTCTTGTCTTTCACAGAGGTTGATACTGATTGACGCCTGTTGAGATAAGCGTGTAAATTAAATCAGAGAATTCTGCTCCGGGTGCCTCCGTTTGAGATACCATCAATTTTTCTAGCTTAGATCTTGAAATATGCAAAGTTGGAAGATCTTGAATAGTCACCATAAGGGTAGGCAAAATGCTCTTTGATCAGCATTCTTTCCCTTGGCAGAGATTTGAAAACCTCTATTTAAGGGAATACAATCTAATATATCTTCCTCTAAGTCATAGACTAGGAAAGATTGAGAAAAGACCAAAAGGTACTTTTCTTTATTTTGTGAAGGATTAGCTAAAAAGTGTTTCCCTCTGTTTTGTTGTGGAACCTCCTTAGGCACTGGTTGTGCCAGTTGAGGAAGTGTCAAAGGTCCATTCCCTTTGTTCTGTCAAGTTTTGGCACTAGAATATTGATTCTCCAAGTTCAGAACTGGAGAATTGGAGGAGGGAATAGCCAAAAGACTAGTTCCCTTGGGTTGCGCCAGAGAAGCATGGTAAGTAAACTGTGCCTCGACAACTAAGTGATTGGGTTGCGCCACAGCCATATGGGCTACTGGTTGTGCCTTGGCAGCAAGATGGGTTGACTGTTCCTTGGCAGCAGCATGAATGGACTTCGCCTTGGCAGCAAAAGGAGCAGATTGTGCACGGGCAATAGAAAGAGTAGACTGCGTCTTGACAGCAGGAAGAGTATACTGCACCTTGGCAGTAGGAGGAGTGAACTGTGCCTTGTCAACAAAGAGAGTAGATTGCCCACGGGCAACAGAAGCAGGCTCCACTTGAGCCACAGAGGCAGATTGTGCGCAGACAACAGAGGCAGGTTACGCCTGGGCAACAGTAACTATAGAAGACTTAGGAGTCCACAGAGGCAGGTTACGCCTGTTCCTTGGCAGCAGCATGAATGGACTTCGCCTTGGCAGCAAAAGGAGCAGATTATGCACGGGCAATAGAAAGAGTAGACTGCGTCTTGACAGCAGGAAGAGTATACTGCGCCTTGGCAGTAGGAGGAGTGAACTGTGCCTTGTCAACAAAGAGAGTAGATTGCCCACGGGCAACAGAAGCAGGCTCCACTTGAGCCACAGAGACAGATTGTGCGCAGGCAACAGAGGCAGGTTACGCCTGGGCAACAGTAACTATAGAAGACTTACGAGTCCACACAGTTTTGTTCTTGGTGATAGCCATAGTGTGCTTGTTGCTCTTCTTGTTGATCATATCTTCATAGGCTGTCTGGTTGACTTGAACAACCAGAGTCTTCTGCGTCTTGTCGATTGATGCAGCATCACATTGAGTTGTCACCTTCTCGTTGGAGGAGAAAGTCGTCCTCGGCAGAGTCGCCATTTTGTTTGCAAAAATAAAAAGTTTATAAAAAATTTAAAAAGAATCATACAAAGTATAATAAATTCTGGGGAAGCACAACTTTAGGAATCTGATCAGAAGACGATCACTTTATCCCTTGGACGATGTGAACTTGAAGACTAGAGCCTCTGGAGATTACAACAGTAATTTTTTTAAGAGTTCTTGATCTCTGTGATGCTTTGATAATGTCACGACCCGCTCCCGAATAATCGGACACGCCCAGCCTTCATTGTTAGACACAATAAAGTAAGCTGTACCAAAAGCTAAGGAAATCTAACCAGATAATCAAGACAAATAAAAAATCACAGCATCTACAACGTATCCCAGAAAGATCACCATAATCCACAAATCCAGATATCATAATGTACCAGAATCAACAGAAATGAAAAGTGCTATGAACTCTAAAGTCAATATCTAAAACTAAAGCTAAGTAGTCTAAACCTGAAGCCTCAAGCTAAGTCTCATCCTGCTCAGCTAATATCCTGGGCTCTGGTCCATAGAGTAGAACAATATCCTGTAAGTACCTGCAACATATCCTAGTCAGGAGCGGAGCTAAGTATATCCAGAGAATTGAACATGTACATCATGGTATGAATCAAGAAACCGGAATATATGTAAAGTACAGGAAATGAGAACAAGACATGAAACTGAATAGGAAATACTGAAAGTAAAACAGGGAACATGGTAAGAGTCCTGAGCATGAAATACAACCTGAACATGAAGTACAACCTGAACATGAAATACAACCATGAAATCCTGAAATACAAACTGAATCCTGACATGTGCAATAATAAAATATATCTAGATTGTGATCGGCTTGGGTAGATGCAATGAACCTAAAATGGTACGGCTTTGGCCCCGCGTGCACGGTGCGGGACCCAAGCTATTCACATGAGTAGTAACAGGGTTTGATCACATATCTATAGTATTTCCCCTCCCAGACACAAATGAAACATGGAACATAAAACCAGACAATGTCGTGATATATCGTGTCATCAAGAAGATACAAGAATGGATACGAAAGACATGAGAAATGAACAAATCCGAGGAGTATACTTGCCTTGCTCAGGGTAATCAAGTGGGGGATGTACAGCTGGAAATCCTCCTGTTATGATTAAAAATAATTAATAAACTGACTAATTCTAATTTTTGTTTATCAATAATTCTAACCATGATTAACTTCTATACAAGTCCTAGTTTAGGGATTCCAACTTCTTCATACTTTGCTATCAAATTTTATAATCTAAGCTAGTAAGAAATTCAGGTTGCAAATTCTACCTATGGTTATGTATCATAAGTTGCTACTACTTCCTTAATTTCTCAGGTTTAACCAGAAAACCTAACTTCCAGAAATACTAAGCTAAGGGGACAGCCCAAATTATCAGACTAAATTCTAAAGGCATGACTTCAATGCAATCCAAATATACTAATTCATTTCCTATAACTGAAATACTAAACATTCATAGAGTAATCATTAGACTAATAGTGTATAAAGAAAACAACTAATCAAAGGATATGAGGGATCCTTCAATTTCATGTTTATCCTTAAACAATGATATGCAGGCATTCCTAATGTCATTATCCAATAGGAAATTGTCTAGATCAATATCATTAGGAAATTTCCTACTGGTATCATGAATTTAGTCAAGCCACATATGAACCCTAGTCTTCGAATGTAACGGCTACTGCCAATCCTCAGATTTTTGAAAAGAACAGAACATACACATTAAACCCCACCAAACTAATCAAGGATTTATACATGAATATCAAATCAAATACTTTTCTTCAGCCAAATCAAACCCCAAATCCGTCTAAACCAAGAAAATCAAAGAGAATTAAGATTTCAAGAACATCGACAGTTCCAACTATGAGCAGTCAGGGAACAAGGATTAAAATTATAAAAATTAATATTTAGTAAAATGTTTTAAAATTAATGTACAAATCCAAACGACCATATGAAATAGGCAATCGGTTCTGAAATCAGGCTTGATATCCAGTCTCCACCATTCTCACTACGCCATCGCACTGCTAAACCCAACCTGGACCCGTATGCACCTCTTCGACATGATCCCTGCTGGACACGAACAAAAATCCGATATGCAACACACGCCAATACGAACTCAACCTCCGGACACATGCACAACTGAATCACGAGCTAATCTGGACACAATCTGAACCCGACCCAGCCCTGGACACATACAAACACCACTCCTAACCTGGTCAATCATTGCATCTAAATAAAACTGAAGCAACAAGTTGTAAAATATGACATAATTGACAGTATCCGGAGAGAGGAAGTCAAATCGGGAGTAAGGACACTGTTAATCATGTCGGATACGGCCCTGGGCATGTCCAAATCCAACTTGGGTCCTGTGTGAGCCATTGTCAAACATGTGGTGATCAATTTAGAAAATTCAACATAAGAACACCTCCTGATTACAGGATGTTTCAAAAAAAATAGAAAATCAACAAGACTAACTCCGGGCTAAAGCTCTGGGTTCAACTTCTTGAGAGAATGATCAAGATCAACCCGATCGATGTTTCTAATCCAGAATAGTGATCGATCGAGAATCAAAACATAGAACAATTGAGTTCCTACTTACTGATCGAATTCAGGTCGATCGATCGACCAAGATTCGAGTTGAACCGATCTCTCGGATCGACCAATTCGATCAGGAGCGCAACATTTTGGAACACAATCAAATCAATCAAGAAAAGGAGATGAAGAAAGACAGGGACCTTACTGTGCTCTGTGCACGAAGATCCGCTCACTACATCACCGTCGGGGAAATAGTGGACTCGCGGATACGAGTTCGCTGGAGAGGATCCTGCTGTCATCGAAAGAGGTAATCCTGCTGTCTAACTGCGATGGGGGCCACTTGGTTGCCACCGTCTCTCGCTGTCTCCATGGAGGAGGTGATCCTCGCTCGATGATCGTCGTGAACGAAGATCCTTTCGTCGATGTTCGAGACAATGCCACCAGATCTCTGTCAGTGGTGTGCGCCTCCGGAGAAGATCAGTACCCCGCCACTGCTGCTGGGGAGGGGAGCCTCGCCATGGCTGATCACCGCAGTCATCTTCGTCCACGCTATCAACTCGTCGTCGCCATCGAACCATAGCAAAATAGGATTAGGGTTAGGGGTAAAGTTTTGGGGAAAGAGGGATGAGCTCGATTTAGAAAATTGCTGTAATGAGAAATGAGTTCACACTCTCTCTCCTCAAACTAAATAATGAAAATAAGACTGTAGAATTTCCAATTAGACCCTTCCACCAGAATGAAATTTTCATCTGGACCCCTCCCCTTTCCATTATTTACAAAAAAACAAATAAAATCTGTTAGGAGTTTGTTAAAGAGTTGGGGACCACTCTAACTAAATTAAAAATTAGTTACTTGCAAAATTCGAATCTCCCTCCAAAAGTAATCATAAAATTTATTCAAAAATAGTTAATCAAAATTGTTCAAAGAAAATTGTTTAAAACAACTTATTATTATTATTAGAAGACTTTTAAAATTCTCAAAAAAGGGAAAAGTGGAGTTACAAATCTTCCCCCCCTAAAAAAATTTCGTCCTCGAAATTCAAAGGACCAAAAATAATCTCAGCAATTCACAAAAGATCCAAACACCAGTTATTTATTGAAATAGAATCCCATAAGAAATAGAGTACAATCAAATCAATCAAACAGAGTGGGATAGCGCTCCCGCATCTCGTCCTCGCGCTCCCATGGGGACTCTCCCGGAGAGTGGTGTCTCCACATGACGTGAACAAGAGGAACAGTCTGTTGTCAGGCGCAACCTAATCAGTGGCGCAGTTTGATCCTTTAAACTTAAAACAGTGGTGCAACTTGATTTCTGGGACGCAACTTGATTGCTGGGTAGTAAAAACATGGCACAACTTGATTTTTAGGCTCTACATCAGCTTTATCGGACGAACGGATCCTCTTAGCCGTATATCTTTCTTCTGCAGCTGGTTGTCGACGGGCCGTATAAGGCAGTGAATCAGTCATGCGACTTTCCTTTATGCGGACCGGTTTGGCCTAAATTACATATGCGGTAAATTGTGATCCGCATGAACCCTATATTTTCTATGCTTCTACAATAGCACTGCAAGGAAGAGAAAGGCTTCCTGTGAGGACTCTTTAAAAGAACTCACCTAGAGTGTATGAAAGAGATATATGTCGTATCTGAAGGATTAGCTTGTAGACACCTAATATATATACACCAAAACCAGGCAGGCACAGTGTTAGCCCAATGATTATATCTTATTTTTGAATATGGCTAATCAATTAAGTTTACCATAATGACATCACTTATATTCATGACATCATATTCTACTATTATGTGTTTATTAGTAATACATGCATCTATTATATATATATTAAACTTAACCAATTTGCCATAATAAAAAAGGGGGAGATTGTTAGCCAAATAATTATATCAAGTTTTTTAATATGGCTAATCAATTGAGTATACCATAATGCCATCATTAACATTCATGTAATCACTATCATGTTGCTACTTAAACTTGGCATTGTCCTAAATGTTCTGTATCATATTGCTATGCTTGTATCATATTATTTTTTTCGTCTAACATGTTCTTATAGACATGCAGTAAGCATGATCAAGCTTTGTTAAATCGGGACATATGCAATTAAGAATTTTTGACGGGCCAAAGACAGCATCATACAAAAAAATTTCTCTGAACCGCCTAACGACCTATTCGGGGCCTCGCATCGGAGGTTCCGCTGACCGATCAGCAGACATGGGTCGAGGGGGCAGCGCCACTCGTGGCGGATCGGGGGCGAAGCCACTGAAAGGTATTCAGATTTTCAGATCTATTTATCTTTGGACGACAGCGGTCAAGGAAAAATGGATCTTCAAGTATCCTCAAATATAAGAAGAAAGGCATCATCAAAGGGTATTGGTTTTTCTATTTGATCAATGTATTTTTCCTATTCTATTCTTGTATCATATAGTTGTTTGACCTATGCAGAAAGATTCAAGTCGAAGCGACTTCTATCCTAATGCATGATGGACAATCACTGTGATGAACGCTCAACCCATATATTGCGATATGTGGGGGATTGTTGGTGTTTTAGCCTTTATACTAGGAAAGGTAGTCACGCATTGGATAAACCAATTGATGAGTATCTCAATATAATGCTTTGCTTGTATTGGGATATCACATAGGGTGTGGTGGGTACCTTATGGGTGCCATGTGGGGGTGTTTTCCTAGAAGAAAAAATGATTAACTCCTTAAGAAGGCATTTATGCTTTTTGTCATGCTCATGGGATATACAACTCTGTTATGAGCTAAGCCCCAAATGGACTTAGCAACTCGACTCGGGCAAAAGGGCACAAAGTGGCGCTCATCTTATGTACGAGATGCAAGCACGTGCACTTGAACGGGTGTATGGGCGGCCACATATATGGGTGCAGGCACGGACGCATACACAGACTAGGCATGACCATGTGTGTCTAGCAGTATGTCCTGGTATCTATCCGTATGGGCTGGTACATTGTTCCATTGTATAGAAAATTGAATAGTTATGGAAGATTGAGTCATTATTCATAGCCATCTTTTGAGGGATTTTGAATTTCATTCAGTCAAATTTCTCCATATATCGTTCCTATCTTTTTGTAGGATTATGGAAAGACTGTGTGATTAATTCAAATATTATTTTTTGGATTTGAATTTAATTCGTTCCTATCTTTTCGTAATTAGTTGGTGGCCAGGATTAGGGTTAGGTTTTTCACCCAACCTTATAAATACTCTCTTGGTGCCTCATTTGAGGTCTTACTCAAAATTGAGAGACTAAGAGTGTTCTGCTATAGCCACCATTGGAGTCTAAAGGGATTCATGTGAGTTCAGGTAGGAGGTGACAGCGAGCATTCCAGAAGTTTATACCTTAACTTACTGGTTCTTGGGGGCATATCAATCGGGGGCGAATCCTACTTTGAGCAACGGTGATCTTCATCACCCAAGCAAGGATTATTTCTTCTTCATCACTCATCTTCTGCATGTTGTAATCCATTCTTCAGTCTGCAACTATGATTGCAAGAAAGAACGAAAAGTTATTTTGTCTGGTTGTAACAAGTTATTGATTATTCTGTCATCTCAGATCTATTTCGAAAAGAATAGCCCCTCACACAGGCCAACAGAACCGACGGCCAAAGCCACGAGTTTACGACCGAGCACTAATCTGTCAACAACAGTCGACAACTCGAGCCTCGACGCTTCCTCATTGTTCTATCGAGCCCAAGACTTGGCACTGATTTTATCGGTGCCCGACTGCACCAAGCAACGCGCGAAGCCTAACGTCTTAACCACCCTAGCTCGGACCCTGGACCCGAAGTCGGCAACATCGTACCGAGCTTCCTTCGCACTGCCATCGACTGGTCGGGAAACATGCTGCAATAACAAATAAAATCGCTCGGACTCGAGCTTGGAATTGCACCTTCCTAGGCCGACTCCAAAGAATTTGTTAGCTCCCACAGTCTCCAGGCCGACATCGTGGAGCAACCACCCATATATAGGGCCGCTTATCGCCACAAGGCCGAAGCCTTCGATTCCACCAAGGACTACATTATCTCCTTACCGACTTCCTTTCTTGCTTTGTTTGATATAAGTATGGGTCTCACTGTTCTGGTTTTCACTATTCTGGTTTCCATATCAAGTTAACTAAAGAAAAAAATTAGTAAGAAGGTGGTTAAATAGTGAAAATTATAAGGGCACATTATTTTTACTCAGGGCTAGCTCAGGATTGGGGCTAGCCTAGCTTAGAGGAGAAATTATTCAGGACGACCCATTTTTATACTTAGGGCTGCCTCCAACCCAAACCCCTCTCCTTCCTCCGTCTCCCCCAACCCCTCCGTCGTCGCCACCATCTCCGACCCGCTCTGGCGTCGCTCCTCCCTCGCCGCCGCTGCTACCTTTGTCTCCTCCAACCCCTCCTCCAGAAGCTCTTCGTCAAGCGAATGACAGTCCCTACTCCGTCCTCGACCCTGTCGCCCGCTGCTGATTAGGTATCAACGAGCTCTCCCTCTTCTGTTGTGACGGCTTCACCAGATCGGGGCTTGCTGTCGTCATAGCGAACTACAGATTAGTCGTTCCATTCTCCCTCGACCCGTCCGACCCTGCCATCTCCGACTCCCGTTGCCGCCACCAACATTTCCATCTTTTTGCTCCTCACAAACAAGGGCCAAACCCTAATGCTTCTTCTCCACGACCTCCATCTTCTCCATCTATAGCAAGTCTATTTTAGGACTGCCAAAAGTTTTGGCAGTCCTAGTAGCATTCACGACTGGCAAAATTTTAACAGTCTTACATGTTGTTAGGACTGCCAATTTTTTTGGCAGTCCTAATTTTTGGCAGTCCTAATTTTTGGGTAGTCCTGAATAATTTTTCAAGTGGCAAATTTGTAAATAAAAATTAAATTTGGTCTAGCCCTGAGTAAGAAGTGAAATGCCTTTATAATTTGACTTAAACAATGAGAGATACATAAATACAACATTGATCATTGAAAACTATTATATAGAGAAGAAAAAAGAAAATAGGTAGCAAAATGCGTACGTAAAGAATCTTATGGAATAATTCACGTGAATTGACACGTTTTTGTGTTACTTGACGCATATTTTATAATAAAACTCCTCCATAAATTAGGTTTTAAAAATTAACTCTTCCCTCTATTTCCTTTTTTTTTAAAACTTAGTGGATATATTTACAAATTACCCCCTTCAACCATTCATTTACAAGTTGACTAAAGAACAAATAGTTAAATTTCTATGTGAGCCCCTCCATATTATATAATGTTAATTATACCTATAACATTAATTACAAACTTTTAAACTAGCTTTAGTACCAAGCTATACGCATAAATATAAACTTACTAATTAAATAAGAGGGGAATAAAGGATATTTTAATATAATAATTCTTATTGGATTTATAGGTTAAAATTTGTCGATACTCGTGAACCTCAGCCTCAGCAGATTTGGACTTTTGAACCAGGCACGTATACATTACCAATTTGATTTATAGTATTTACATATTTTTTATATATTAGTCATTTAGCCTGTTATACTATATGTAGTGACCCGTCTCTACAACGTACACAATTTTCGTCCACGAGGTGCGTGAGAAAGGAACATTGCCGCTACCGATTCAATCGAAACCGAAAAATCGGGATTGATTGAATCGGTCGAACGAGAATGATTAAATTAAGATCATTTTCTCGTTATGGAAAGTCTTCTTCGGAATCAAGTCCTATATTCAGTAGGTTGCGCCTCGAGAATAGACTCTGCGGCTGAGTCGGGGGAGACCTCCCATTGCTCTGGTTTTTATGTCGCACTTGCTCTTTGGCTTTGGTTTTTGTTGATGTTTTCGATGGTTTTCATAGCTTGCATTTTCGAACTTCGCATTCGTATCGAACTCCTTGAATGGCACAGTGTTCTAATCAGTTGCTTATGGAATTTTAGGTAATCGCATAGGCGATGTCTAAGTGCGGCCAAGCAGTCTCTCATCCCAAGTTAGACTAAGGTTAGTGGCTAACCTCCTATCCCTCGACCCTCTGGTTTCAAATCAAACATGAAACACAAAATACATGCTTGAACAAATAGTGTAGAATCAATAAATTGTGGCACGATTCATCATGAAATACTTGCTATAGAACTTTTATACATGAACTGATGCATGCTCTCTTATGCCACATTTACTTAGTCATATGCAAAGTAAAGATGGAATCGATTAACAAGTATCGCAACGATAAGGCTAAACTTCATAAAATAGGCCAAGTTCAAAGAAGAATAGTACGGTCATTGTACAACTTGTGCACAAGGTGTAGTTTTCTCCAACGGTTGCCTAGGCCAAGGAACTGATTCAGCCCGGGAGGAACGAGTATAACAAGTGCCAGCAAGACTAGCATAGGTGATTCGGGAACTTTTACATAGGACTCGCTACCTGCCGCGAAAGGGTCATCGTCTAACCCAGCTAGAGTCCATGATCGCTTGACATTGCTAGTGACCTTCATACCCCTTTCACTGCTTGAACTAATACTCGTGACATGGGATGAATATGGTCAGCTACTCAATGTATAAAATTTTTATATGGTTGCCTCTTAACATGTAAATATGCAAATCGATCAAGATGGTTAGAAATATCACAAAATAGCTAACATGTTTTATAAAATTGCTTGAACAAATGAGAGCTTAGGTTTTAAATTAGCCACTCGCCAGTACATGTGATCGTACCGAACCTTGCTCTCTGCAGGTGCTACGAATCAGGAGGAACGTGCCAACTAATCAAGGAGACGTTCATATTTTGAAGCTTCGACCGCACGTCAAAGACTCTCGCTGAACAACTTTTGAAGACTCTCTGCAACAGTCCAAAAATATGTCTCAACTTCCCTCCATCCTAGGTGGCTGGAATACTTTTGTTGTAAATTCAGGGATGTATGTATGGAACGACTATCTCATCAGCGCTCCTTTTGTAATCGAGTAATGTTGTAAGCCCGCGCAGCACAATTGTAATAGAGTCTTGTAAATGATGTCTATTATCAATAAAATATAAAATTTCTCTGTCCTAATGTGTTATTCATTTTCTGTGTGTACTCTCTTAGATGTTGTGCTTCAGATAACCTTATAACAATGCCTTGTGTGATCGCAACCTAGGTTCGTACGGCATCATGCCCGGGGGATGACTATCGATTTTTCGGAATCGGGACGTGAGATAATGGTATCAGAGCACGGCTTTACCTCCTTGGCCTCCAGTCTCGAGTCTCTAGTTTTTAACCGCTGACCTCGTGTTGATGAGATGAGTTGTTCCATACGAGGAACCCAGGACATTTTCTAAAACTAACGAGAGTTGCCTTTTATTCCAGAAGTTGCAAAACCTCCGCCAGAGGACGACGCGAGCGCTTCCAGCGGCTCGAATACTTTCGAAGCCAAGCCTTCCGTCAACTCGATGGGGATGATGCCTTCCGAAGCTGGATCTTCCAGCAATCTTATGGAGAGGATGCTGCATATGCTCAAAATACAGCATACACAGGCCGCAACATTCCAACAAGAAAGTAAAAAGCCGTGCCTGCAGTCCGAAAGGCGACAAGTCTATTTTAAAGCCTAGTTCGAAGCGGAGTTCATGATGCAGCAATAGCAACTTCACACGCTATGACAGTTAGTACAAATGGTTGAGACCAATAAAAATTTTGCAACCTGTACTGTCGAACCTGTGACACGACCAACTAATGTCGTACCCAGGGAGCCTTCGCCTCAGCTTGCACCGCTAGAGAATAACACCTTCGACATTACCAACTTCAAGAAGGTGTTTCGTACTTCCTTCTCCAGCACTGAAGACCTGTCTATCACGATCGATTGGCTAGAAGAGATCGAAGATAATTTTGAGCTCCTCGACATCGATAAAGCCAAGAAAGTCACTTGTGCTCAACTTCCAATTCGGTTGAACGCGGACGACTGGTGGGTTGTACGAAAGCAAGCGATCCGTCGTGATGACTCCACTGCACCGATCTCTTGGGCTACATTTTGGAAGGCCTTTGAAGTCGAGTATCTGCCAGTAGCGATCCGTCATGCGAAAGAAAACGAGTTCATGCAGCTGAAGCAGGGGAACATGACAATACGTCAGTATGCTGCAGAATTCAATAAGATGGCCCAATTTGCTCGAGTATATTTGCCTACGGCGGCGAGTCGAGCACGGAGATTCGATGATGGCCCAATTATGCCCTCCGCCTCGAGCCTCAATACCCTCCAATTGCTACCAGCACTATGCATACTTATAATCACAAGCGCTATAGCGAGGCAGACGGTAACAATGTACACAAGCGTCCAAACTGCGACAATGAATACGGCAACCAAGTAAGGAACCGAGTAGTCTGTAATTATTGCCATGAGGAGGGGCACGTGTCCAACGAATGCCAAATGAAAGGTGGAGCATGCTTCGTGTGCGGTTGAGTAGGGCACGTTGCACGCAACTATCAGGAAGGTGGGCTGATCTAATGCCCTCCGCGACCACAGTACCAGCAGAAATAAGGCCAAGCACCTCGGGTTTCTCAAGTCGTGCAACCTAATAGCCAATATTGCTGTCCTAATACCCAGGGATGAGTCTACACCATGACCAGAGATGAAACGTTCGTATCTGACACAGTCATGACTGGTATACTACTTTTAAATAAAAAACCTACTCATGTACTGTTTGATTCAGGTACTACGCATAGCTTTATATCGACGAACTTTACCACCGATCACAAATTTTCTATGTCACAAGGCCTCAATCTTAATGTAAATGTATCATCATGCACGTCACTACTTGCAAACTTAGGCTGCTGAGATGACATCATCTATATCGAAGGTAAACATGTGTATCTTGATGTGATAGTATTGACATTAAGGACTACGACATCATACTGGGAATAGATTGGCTCGGTGCTTGCAATGCCACCATCGACTGCGCAGAAAAGAAAGTCACCTTTCGTATACCTGGGATGGCCGAATTCTGATATTCATATTGTGAAGCATCATCGACCTGCATGGTGATCTCGAAAATATTTGCTCGAAGGATGCTGCATTTAGGATATAAAGGCTATTTGGCGTCCGTTCTAGAAATGCGACAGGATGGTACAAATACGGGTCAGGCCAACATTGTGGCAGAATTACCACCTGATCGAGAGATCAAGTTCACCAACAACATATTTTCTGACACCTGATCGATCTCCAAAGCTCCATACCGAATGGCCCCTACAGAGCTTAAGGAACTCAAAATACAATTACAAGAGCTTGTCAATAATGGATTCATATGACCTAGCGTCTCGCCATAGAGAGCGCCCGTATTGTTTGTCAAAAAGAAGAATGACTTTATGCGTCGTTGCTTCTACTACTGGGAGCTGAACAAGGCCACTATTTGGAACAAATATTCATTTCCCCGTATAAATGACCTGTTTGATCAGTTACATGGCACCTCAGTATTTTCTAAAATTGATCTTCGAATGGGTTACAATGAATTCAAGATCAAGCCGGACGATGTGTCAAATTCAGTCTTCCACACTTGATGCACCAATTATGAGTTTCTGGTAATGTCGTTCGGCATAACGAATGCTCCTGTTGCCTTCATGGATTTAATAAATCTGGTGTTTCGACCCTTCCTCGACAAGTTCGTAGTAGTCTTCATCGACGATATACTCGTCTACTCGATGGACAAACGGTAACATGCTGAGCACCTACAGACCGTGCTTCAGACCCTTCATGAAAATCAACTGTATACAAAGCAAAGCAAGTGTGAATTCTGGTTGAGCAGCGTATCGTTCCTTGGGCACATCATTGCTACTGAAGGTATTTCTGTTGATCTAATAAAAGTTGAAGTCGTTGTTGATTGGAAATGGCCTGCATCAATTGGAGAGATTCGAAGCTTCCTTGGCTTGGCAGAATAATACAGACGCTTCATGAAGGACTTCGTGAATATCACATTGCCCCTGAGTCGTCTCACTCAGAAAGGAGTCACGTTTGAATGGTCAGACGACTGTGGAGCTTCCTTCCAGGAGTTAAAGTAACAGCTCGTCTCGGCTCCGATACTCTTACTTCCAGAAGGGACTGAAGGATTCCAGATTTTCAACGATACTTTCGGTCAGGGTTTGGGGTGTGTGTTGATGCAATAGAACAAGATATCTTTTGCTTCCCTACAGCTAAAGCCGCACGAGAAGAACTACCCTACTCATGACCTAGAGTTAGTGACGATTGTGTTCGCTTCTGTGGTGAGACTACCTTTATGGTATAGCATATAGGATTTATACGGATCACAAGAGCCTCAGGTATCTATTCACTCAGAAGGAGCTGAACTTACGGTAAAGGCGTTGGCTTGAACTAATAAAAAATTATGACTTGACTATTGACTATACGCCAGATAAAAAAAATGTTTTGGCGAATGCTCTAAGTCAGAAATGCATTGCCTCGTTATCCATCGACAGCAGATTGCTACGGGACCTAAAAGAGATGGGTATCGACCTCTAGGTTCGATTCAGGGGTGTGCAGTTGGCGCAGTTACAACTAGAACCGAGCTTACGAGAAAATATCAAGCCGCTCAGAAGGATAATCCGTACCTGAAAAAGATATGAAAGTTAATATCAACGGGTAGGACGATCGACTTTGCGGAAGATGAAAATGGTGTGCTTCGATTGAAGGGTAGGCTATGCGTTATGGATGATTCAGTACTTAGAAAAGAAATATTGACAAATACGCACTACGCAAAGTACTTCTTGCATCCAGGCAGCACCAAGATGTACAAGGACCTCCGTACGACCTTCTGGTGGCAAAAAATGAAGAGAGATGTGGCACTCTTCATGTTGCAATGTATGGCCTGTCAGTAGGTGAAAGCTGAGCATCAGAGGTCGGGCGGAGAGATGCAAAACCTAGCAATTCCAGAATGTAAGTTGGAGAACGTGTGCATGGATTTTATTGTTGGTTTGCCGAAGACTCCACGGGAAAATAATGCCATCTGGGTCATCGTCGACCGACTAACCAAGTCAGCGCATTTTATTACCATCAAAGTTACTTGGCGCATTGATCGTTTGGCTCAGATTTATCTTTACGAGATAGTGCTGCTACAAGGAGTTCCAGTATCAATAGTCTCAGATCGGGATAGATTAGCCTTCGGTCAGCTATGGGTACTAAATTAAACATTAGATCGGCTTACCATCCACAGACCGACGGCCAAACAGAGCACGTGAATCAGATTCTCGAAGACATGCTACAGCTTTATGCAATCGATTTCAAGTCGAGTTAGGACATTCATCTACCTCTGGCCGAATTTCTATATAATAACAGTTATCAGTCCAGCATACAGATGGTGCCGTACGAAGCCTTATTTGGACGAAAGTGCAGATCAACCATTTGCTAAGACGAAGTCGAGGAGTGACAGATTCTCGACAGATCCTCGGCCCGGAGCTGGTGGAACAGACCGTACAAAAATTTTATCTCATTCGAGAAAGACTGAAGACTGCACAGAGTCGGTAGAAAAGCTACACGGACATCCATCATCGACCCCTCGAGTTTCTAGAAGGCGATCATATATTTCTTAAAGTGACGCCCATGCGAGGAGTTACCAGGTTTGGTGCAAAGGAAAAGCTGAGTCCGAGATTTGTTGGACCTTTCAAAATACTCAAACAAATCTCCCTAGTGGCCTACCAAATTGCCCTGCCACCAACGCTAGCGGATGTGCATGATGTCTTCCATGTCTCTCAGTTGAGGAAGTATGTGCACGATCTAGGCCACGTGGTAGATTTTGGCCAGCTGGAGCTGAAGGCCGACCTATCATATGTTGAAGTGTTGGTCAAAATCTTAGAGAGAAAGGATAAGCTGCTTCAAAATCAAGCGATCCTTTTCTTTCGCGTACTATAAAGAAATAATTCGATTGAAGAATCGACCTGGGAGCTTGAATCGGAGATGAAGGAGAAATTTCCTTCATTGTTCTCTTAGAGGTAGGTTCTATTTTTATGTTTCGAGGATGAAACATTTCCTTAGTTGGTTATGGTTTAGTGCCCCGTCCCTACATCATGCCCCATTTTTATCCACGAGGGACACGAGAAAGGAACACTGTCGCTACCGATTCAGTCGAAATCGATAGATCGGGATCGATTGAATCGGTCGAACGGGAACGATTGAATTAAGATCATTTTTCATTATGGAAAGCTTCTTCAGACTCAAGTCCCATATTTAGCGGGTTGCGCTTCGAGGATAGACTCTACGGCTGAGTCGGAAGAGACCTCCCGTTGCTCTGCTTTTCATGCCGCACTTGCTCTTTGGCTTTGGTTTTTGTGAATGCATTTTTGTGAATATTTTTGATGGTTTTTATGGCTTGCATTTTCGAACTTCAAATTCATATCGAACTCCTTGAATGTCACAGTGTTCTAATCAATTTCTTATATGATTTTCGGTGATCGTGTAGGCGACGTCTAAGCGTGGCCAACCAGTCCCTCATACCAAGTTAGACGAAGGTAAGTGGCTGACCTCCTTCCCCTCGACCCTCTAGTTTTAAATCAAACATGAAACACAAAATGCGTGGTTGTACTTATAGTGTAGAATCAATAAATTATGGCACGATTCTTTACGAAACACTTTCTATAGAACTGCTATACATGAAACTGATGCATGCTCTCTTATGCCACATTTACTTCGTCCTATACAAAGTAAAGATGGAATAGATTAACGAGTAACGCAACGATAATGCTAAAGTGCATAAAATAGGATAAGTTCAAAGAAGAATAGTACAGTCAATGGACAATTTGTGCACACGGTATAGTTTCCTTGAACAGTTGCCTAGGACAAGGAACCGATTCGGCCTGGGAGGAACGAGTATAGCAAGTGCCAGAAGGACTGGCACGGGTGATTCGGGAACATTTCCATAGGGCTCGTAACCCGCCATGAAAGGGTCACCGTCTAACCCAGCTATAGTCCATGATGGCTTGACATTGCCAGTGACCTTCACATCCCTTTCACTGCTTGAACAAATACTCGTGACACGGAATGAATATGGTCAGCTGCTCAATGTATAAAATTTTTATATGCTTGCCTCTTAACATGTTAATATGCAAATCGATCAGGATGGTTAGAAAGATCACAAAATAGCTAACATGTTTTATAAAACTGCTTGAACTAATGAGATCATGGGTTTAAATTAGTTACTCGCCAGTACGTATGATCATACTGACCCTCGCTCTCTGCAGGTGCTACGAATAAGAAGGAATACGCCAACAAACCAAGGAGACTTTCGTATTTTAAAGGTTCGACTGCGCATCGAAGACTCTCGCTGAACAACTTTTGAAGACTCTTTGCAACAGTCCATCAATATGTCTCGACTTTCCTCCATCCCAGGTGCCTGGAATACTTTTGTTGTACATTAATGGATGTATGTATGGAACGACTATCTCATCGGCGCTCCTTTTGTAATCGAGCCATGTTGAAAGCCCGCGCGGCACAATTGTAATAGAGTCTTGTAAATGATGTCTATTATCAGTAAAATACAAAATTTCTATGTCTCAATGTGTTGTTCAATTTCTCTACGTACTCTCTTAGATGTTGTGTTTCAGATAACCTTATGACTATGCCTTGTTCGATCGCAAACCTAGGTTCGCACGGCATCACGCCCAGGGGATGACTATCGATTCTTCGGAATCGGAACGTGAAACTGGATATGTTTTATGTTCATTACCTGTATACAATTATGTACGTGTTCTTAGTTATACTTGCTCCTGATTAGTCCTGTTGACACAGGAGGTAAGATATGCGGATGAGTGTTGCATTGCATCCTAGGTGACCTTACGTGATCTTAATTAGACTTGTTCTTTGATAGACGACTGATTGGACTTGTCGTGGACGCGAGACGGACAGTAGCATGGGGTGGGAGGATAGTCCCTAGGCGTTTGGGCTACATGAAAATATAGCACATTGTGGATTTATGTATATAGCATATGGTTGTGATGTTTATATATCTCACTATAACAAAATATGGTTTTCGTGACATATAAAGTTGTCATAGAAGGTGTAAAACTCGTCACAACACATCTTTTTTGACGATTACAGTGACGACGAATGTTCGTTGGATATATCTCCACAGCTTAAAGACAAAGTGAAGACTAAAACATGGTGTCACAAAAAGTTTTCAACTGTGACAAGCAAACCTTTTCACTAATAGTATTCTCTTTGTGACAACACACCTAGTCACTATAAATGTTATAAGTGGCACACAATATTATCAAAAATAGTATTTTATTTCAAATAAAAACAAATAAATATATTTTGTCAAAATAATCAAAAATAAAATTACAAAAATTTAAGTTTGAATCCTATGTGTTCAAACACACAACATTCTATTATAGAATCACTACCATTACACCACACCCATTAGTTTGTTAAAAAATAATATATTTAAATTCGTCAAACTGTCTGCGAGATAATTCTTAGGAAATAATTACCAAAATTATTTCTTTTGAACCAAATTTTCTAAATTTTATTATCCTATGAAAAAATTCTAAAAAAACTTTGTGTCTAATACTTTTGTGTGATGGTAATTTTTTGGTAAAAAAAGGGTAATAAATTGGTTCTACATAAGTTATAATTCTATAAGAAAGTCACAGAATACACCTAAAGTGAGAAGTATTTTTACTTGTCACATAAAACATGTTGTTAAATTCTTTAAGGAAGTCACAAAATACACTTTAGGTGACAAGTATTTTCACTTATCGCATAGTACTTGTTGCTACATTGTTTTAGAAATTCACAGAATATACCTTGAGTGACAATGATTTTTATTTGTTACATAATACACCTTAAGCGACAAGTTGTTTCACTTGAAGCATAGAATTAGCAGTTACTATTCTTAAAAAAAGTCACATAATACACCTTAAGTGACAATTATTTTTACTTGTCACATAGAACTTGATGTTACAATTTTTTAAGGAAGTTACAAAGTATATCCTAAATGACAAAGATTTTTTACTTGTCACATAATATACCTTAAGTGACAAATATTTTCACTTGTCACACATAGCTTATTGTTACAATTATTTGATAAAGTCATATAATACGCCTTAAGTGACAATTATTTTCACTTGTCACATATAACTTGTTGTTACAATTCTTTATGGAAGTCACATAATATACCTTAAGTGACAAGTATTTCACTTGTCTCATAGAACTTGCCTTTGATTATCGTCAAAAATTAATATTTTATTTCAGTCACAACATTAAGTGACTACCAATAAAAATATAGTCATTGGATGATTTAACTATGTGATGATACATAACTGTTGTGACAAAATCAAATTATGAGTGACAACAAAAATTACTTGTCACAAAAATATCCATTTCAGTAACAAGTTTTACATTTATCACAAACCACTTGTCACAGAAATACAAATTTCTTGTAGTGTCTTTCATGGATTATTTTTTCTTATTTATTTGAATGTGAATTATATTTCTATTCTGTTGTGTATTGTGTGGTTCCAACATGCATTTTGTGCCAATGAAGGTCCAATTGGATGAAATTTCTACGATGAGTTGCGTTAGGTGGTTGATATATTATGATTGATGTGATTGACATATGCTACTACTAAAGTAAAATGTTTAAATTATGAGAAAAAGAAAGAACATAACAATTGTCAATATTGTCCCATGTTACTCAAGATTCAAACTTGGGTTAGGTCTGTTGATTTTGAATATTCACTACTAAAATACAGAGATTTAGCGACGTCTATATATATATATATATATATATATACATATATATATATACATATATATATATATATATATATATAATCAACTATTCCTCGCTAGGTCGTCATCTGTTTGCACCATCAACAACGGGAATAACGCGGGTAAACATGGCGACTGTTATGCGACATGGATTCTCAGGTAGTCTCTAGTAGGCGTCGTAACAAAGATTTAGCGACATATTGGTGACAGATATGGACGTCGCTAAATCTTTGTATTTTAGTAGTGCATTTTCAAAATCAACAGACCTAACCCAAGTTTGAACCCTGAGTAACATGGGACAATATTGACAATTGTTAATAACATTTTATCACAATCACAAGAAAGGATCCAACTCATACATCCTAAGTTATATATATATATATATATATATATATATATATATATATATATATTTTTTTTTTTTTTTTTTTTTTTTTTTATATATATATATATATATATATATGCCCATATACATATGTGAAGGTAACCCACATACCTCACCTGCTCACATTCACTAATCTATACATCCTACACTACATCTATTAACACTCTAGGATACCTGGAGGATACTAACTAAATACTAACATACCTTATCTACCATCTCACATATCCTAACATATGTGTATACTTCACATTAGTATCTCTAATTGGTAACCATATATATATATATATATATATATATATATATATATATATATATATATATATATATATATATATATATATATATATATATATATATATTTATTTTAAAAAAAAAAATATATATATATATATATATATATATATATATATATATATATATATATATTAGGTACATGCAGTTTTACATGAATTGGACATGAATCCAAACCTATTAACCTCCTACTACTACTCCTACTCCATGCTGCTACTCCTACTGCTAATGCTACTGCTACTCCTTGCTGCTACTCCTATTGCTACATCTACTCCTTGCTGCTACTCCTACTTCTACTGCTAATGCTACCAATGCCTAAACCTTAGCCCCATATCACACATGAATACACTTTGCTTAAATTCACTAACATGAATGCTCACCCTCCCCCCTTATTTCCTGTTCAGATTTCTGTGGGGGCCAAGTGTCCCTGCCTATTGTTGCCATTTGACTTCCTATCCTCTAACCCTCTCAAACCCATTCTAAAACTCGTTAGGCCATTAACTAACTAGACACTCACTCACTAAACCTCATTGACACTTGACACTCCTCTAAACACACTCAACACAAATTCTAACATGGGGCCATGGCCAAGTGTGGCCAAGCAAGGCTCTGCCCCAGTCTTATACAACATACAAATATACATACATACATACAAATATATATATATATATATATATATTAAAAATATATACATATATATATATATATATATTATATATATATATATATATATATATATATATATATATATATATATATACTCATACTTAGCAACATGTAAAAAGGGGGGTAAACTGTATAGGAAATATATATGTGCTAGTGTGTGTGGAGTGTACAAACTGTGTCTTATACATGTCTTCCCAAGGTGTCAACCTAGTGTGTCCAATACGTGTCTAAATAGTGTGTCAACTGTGTCGAGACACAATGTGTCAGAGGAGACTGAAACTGTATAGAGGAGGGGCTCGTGCACACATGCTGAGTCATCTACGATACTGCGTGTCCATCCACGTGTCCCGTGGTCAAGTCCTAGGGTAGCCTAGGTGTAGGGGCATGTGTGTGTCACTATATTGTGTCAAATCCGTGTCGTGTCCATGAACGGGGGCCGTATCAGTGGGGAAAACCTCACGTTTGCTTATCAGTGCAAACCCGTGCGGGCTCGATTTCTTCTCGAGATCGATTTCTTCTCGAGAAGTGAACCACAGCATCTGAAACTTTAAGGGCGTGCTGTCAGTCACTACCCCCACGTGTCTACCAAATATGGCGTGTCAAAGTGTCGTGTCCAGTCATATCTGGACACGGGGTAGCAGGGCATGTACGACAGCCTCGTGCCGTGTCCCCGTGTTCAATTTGGACACAAAAATGGTGTCAAAATCAACTCAGTCAACACAATAATTAATATATACGTAATAAGCTACAAATATATGTAATTAGTTTAAAAAATTAACAATAATAAATTCTAAATGGCATTTCACCAGACACTTTACATAGCACTCCGATACTCCTCCGATACGCACCCTAAATGGATTCGATTTTCTACCAAACTTGGCCTAGGACTAGGGCGACCCTAAATAAATGCATCTATGGAGAGAAAATAGAATACTAATAGGTTTTGCGGCCATTACCTCTAGAGAGTTGGAATCTCAATGAAGCCTTCTAGATCTAGATCTCCACCAAGCTCCAATGGTCAAATTGCTCCCAATTCTTGCTAGCTTGCCAATAGAGACCTCCTCTACACAATAGGAGTGATTTGTAACTGACTTGGTTCAATTTGGAGGTGATTTGGAGAAAGGGGACAAATTTAGGGAAGAACGCCAAAGTAGGGTTAGGGTCTGCTAATGGAAGGAGGCAAGGGGCCTAACATGATGCTTAAATATGAGGATAGGGTGTCTCTCGGCCGTCCATGTAGTGGGCTAGTGTTAGGGTTTGGTCCATGTTAGGTTTAAGGGATTTCTTTAGGTGTAATTCAAGCCTTCTAACTAAAGGCCCAACTAAATTAGGATTTCAAAGCTAAATATCTACTCTAAACATAATATCTAGATATTACTAACCTTGTCATTTAGTTGGAATCTTCTAATCTAATATCTAGGCTCATGATCAATATCTAGATTAGGGCAATTCTAGGTTAACGCCTGACATAACAATTGGCACATTATTAATTCATAAAAATTTAAAATAATTCTAATATTCATAAATGACCAAAATACCCTAGCTTCTAAAAAGTGGTCGTGACACCCAGCATTTAATGCGACACTCACAATATGCCAGATGTCAGCTGTGAATGTGGTACGGCATGCACCTCGAAATACGAACAGTCGATGGCTACGCAAAAATTGAAGCGCCATCATTTGTCGACGTCAGCACGTGTCACGACCCGTACCCGACTTATGGGCACGAGCACGTGGGTAAGTCTAGTCTATGCCGTCATGTCGATGGTAAAATGCTTGTAGAAGTATGAAAAATCTCAGCTGAAGACATCCCTTCGCCAAAGCGCAGAAGATGTCTCACGCTCAGTGCTAAAAAGATAAAACATAAGATATGGAGAGATGTCCTTTCATTATCATGTCTACCAAAGTCTAGTACAGACATATCAAGACCATACATAAGGGACTAATTCTATTCTTCTACAAAGAATCTAGTACAGATTTGACAAAAGCCTAGAGGGATCCACAAGGGATGCAATCTTCATGGAAGCCTAGCCTTCCTTCTTCTCGATACATACGCTGGAGGATTGACCTCCACCGAAGCATGTTCAGATATTCTAGTAGGTGTAGCCTCTCAGAAGTATATTAGCAACTCAACACTTTGAAGAAGCCAGAGTCTTCAATCCAGAGGAGCAGCCACTTGCTTGCGTCAACCTCAGAAACAAGATGGTGGAAGGGGCCTCTTCCCTTTCTTTTATTCCAGAAGCCAGTGCCTTCACTCCAGAGGCACAGCTATCTGCCTACGCTAATCTCCTAACGAGCAAAGGTGTCATACCCTTCCCTTTGTAACCAACGCCTCCACTGTTCAGAGGCGCAGCTACTTTCTTACGTTCGCGTGAGACGCAGGATGGTGATATGCTCACACCATCTCTATTCCCATGACGCAGTCATCTGCTCCTGATCTGAAGCTTAAGTCACTTCTCTACAAGAGACTTGGGAACTTCTATCGCAACCAATGCAAGTCAACCTATCGCTTTAAAAGTACAATAACCTCGCCAACCTGAAGCACAAGCCTACTTGTCGCCTACAGCACAGTGACTTTGGTAGCCCGAAACACAGCTTCTTAAGTTGCTCTACACGAACAGAAGTCTCGTCGTCATTCGAAGCCAAGTCCACTCATCACCTGAAAGCACATAGGTTCCGTCGTCTCCAGAAGCAAGGTCTACTCGTCGCCACAGAAGCACAGCAGCACTAAGTCCTCACCAGAGGTGCATGAAGCATGGGTCCCCCCCAATTGGTTTGTTTAAACTGCCTCTTGCAGAGAAGATAAGGATTAAATCATGATTTATATCATATCAGATTGATTTAAATCTTAGATGAGGATCAATTAGACCCCAAATCTAAGATAAAATCCCAAGATTTATTCGGCTATATCCGAGCAAGCAAATTGGCACGAGCCACATGTCACCTCCTTTTTTTATGTTTATAACCTCCAGAGATCTCGTTTGAGAGGAATCTCGATGTCCGCCACGTGTCAGTGCCGCAGAAGCCCGCACCGTGCAATGACGGTAGATTCTTTTATATCTCAGGAAACCTAATGCATATCGCATATGTGCTCGGTTCTCTATAAATAGAAGGAGTTCTTCTTCCACTAGAAGGAGAAAAAAAGATCAAAAAAGAAAAAGGGAACACTGATAATCGACAATCTTCAAAGGAGCAGCAATCTCCATCCACGAAGAGTCGACCACCCTCATCCACCTATCAACCAAAGAACCAACCAACCGACCATCTTCAAAGGATCTTCTCATCCAGACAGCCTCTTGATCGGTGACACCAGAGTCCCATCAAAGGCGCTAGAGAGAAATAGCAAGGTTGATTCGTCGTCAGATCATCAACGGGGTAAAGGAGCCGCTACAGTACTCGATATCCACCGTCACACTTTTCCAGAAATCTCGTCTCCCTGTACTTAGAATATCCTATTTAGGACTTCTTTTTTTGTACAAAGATACCTTATACGTTCAATAAAACAAAAAGTTCCTTCAACCTTTTGTTACGTCGAACAAAATGGCGACTCTGCTAGGGACTACCTTCACTATACCAAAATGACAAATTAGGAACACTATACATTTTTCAATCTGGAACGCTTATTTTTTGTGCCTAAATTTTGGAACGGAATAAAAGTGTTCCGAATTAAAAAAAATGTTCATATTATATTTTATTTTAAATTTCAGAAAAATTATTTATATAGGAATGCTTTTGTACCGTTCCATATATGTTTCCAATTGAGCATGAAAAAAATATTATCTACCAAAATTTCAAACTTCCATCTATTTCACCAAAATAGTTATCTGCCCCAATAAAATATTGATAATTTTTGAGTCGCACCCCACTCAATGTACACATATGAGTGGTGCACCCCACTCGATTCACCATATGCATAAGTAATCCCACTTATGACAGAAATTGTTAGAAAAAACGATTCGTGTCGTTTGTCATATATTTATGATCGAAATACCCTTTATGAGTTAATGTCCTTTGACTCCGCGCCAAACCCCTCTTTTCTTCTTCCAGACGCTTCATCTTCCTTCCTCCCTTCTCGACGAACTTTCCCTCTCCCCCCTCTCGTCTCGATCCCTCCTGTTTCTCTCGTTCCAGCCTCCCTCTCCAAAGCTTCGTGGAGACAGAGAGGTAAGAACATGACAGCAGTTTGTTTTTTGTTAACATTTTTTTGGAACCAATAGGAAAGATTAGTTATGATCTTCTTAACTTTATGTAGGATCTTGAAGACTGAAAGAAAGGAAGAAGAGCTTCCATGGCTGCGTGTCGAAAAGGGTATTGATTCGTAGTTTAGGGTTTATATTATATGTTGCTAATTTTATGGAATTTGGGTTCGAATTTCTTAGAATTGAGTAGGAACTTAGGGTTTGTTTCCATTTAAAATAGTATGATTTAGGGTTTCTCGAACACTGATTCCATTATATTTTGATGAAATTATTTGAAATTGGGTAGACATTGTTGTGCTGTTAGTGAATTTGGGTAGAACATAGAAAGATTTGTTAGTGAATGTTAGTGAATTTGGGTTTGTTTCCATTTTGTTCTGTTAGTGGATGTTAGTGAATTGGGTATTACATTTCTCGAACACTTAGGGTTTGTTTCCATTTTGTTCTGTTAGTGAATTTGGGTAGAACATAGAAAGTTATTAGTTAATTTATATGCTTTGTTAGTGAATGTATGAAGTCTGTTAGTGAACAAACATTTTTTTGTGCTGATTCTATACACTGTTAGTGAATTTATATGCTCTGTTATTGAAAGTTTAATTTTACAGGAATTTACTGGATCCCTACTATCATGCCACTACCTATAAGAGGGCTTATGCTGGGAAGATTGTTCCATTGCCAGACCAATCCTTATGGGATCCAGTAAACAATCACTACTTTGTATTACATTTTTTGTTATACTTCACTTTGTATAGTACACTTATTTGTAATATCTACTTTGCAGCCAGCGTACGAAGTTGGCCCACCTGGTAGACATAGACAACCTGGGAGACCAAGAGGGGCAAGGAGGTTGGAGGCTGACGAGCTGCCAAGAGCATCCAAGAAGCAGAGGATTTGTGCCCGTTGTAAATTACCGGCTGATCACAATGCTAGAGGGTACCAAGGAGGACCAGTTGGAGGGAACAGCAAAAGAGCAAGGGCACCTAGGCCACCAAGGCCTCCTAAGGAACCAAAGATGAAAAATACTGTCTATAAGAGGCCGAAGGTTTCAAGGGGAAAAAAGAAGACTAAACTAGCAGGAACTCAAGTCCCGACGCCTCCAGGATGCTAGTTGAAATATGACTTGAAAACTATAGACTATGTTTGTGTTCCAGTATTTTGTTAAGGTCCACTACATTATCATCATTTTGTAACTCTGTTGGACATCAGTTTATATACTCTCTTTATTTTGTAACTCTGTTGGACATCATTTTGTAATTCTGTTCCAGGATGCTAGTTGAAATATGCTTTGTTAAGAAGCTGTTGAAAACTATAGACTATATCAATTCCAGCTTGCAATTCCAGGTTTATAAGTCAAGAAGATATTTTAACAAGTAATATATAAAGTCTGAAAGTGAATGTATATTATGCAATTCCAGGTTTACATAGCCACGTCTTTTCCAAATGACTTACACAACTGTTCTAGAGTTGTGTTCACTACAATTTGAACTGGACACTTTGACTCAGAGCGGTCGTTATCACACTCGACAGCCTCATTCAACCATTTGAATGCACCGTTACATTTTCGACATTGTAAGAATCGTCTTCCATAGCTGTGGCTCCTCTTCGACACCATCACGGTTCTTTTTCCTCCATAATTAGGAATAGGACAAGGGGCTTTCTCCCAAGGGCATTGTTGCTTCCAGTGACTTAAGTCATCACACGCGAAACACCCTTCTCTTCGCATTGAGGAAGATGAACTTTCGCGTATGCCTTCACAAATTGCTTCATCCAGCCACTGAAAATTCGAGCAAAGAGGACACTTCAGAAATTTTCTCCCGGGATTTGCCTTCGTATTAGACTTCGACAGGTAACGAATCCCATTGCAGTTCACAGTCTTGCAAGGTGAGCTCAAGAACGAACACTCATCTGCAAGGTGAGTGTGCTTCGAGCATATTTGACATTTTTCCTACAAAAACCAAAAATTTGATGTAAAACCTAAAAATGGTGGAGCCAAAAATAGATTGTTCACACTAGTTGAGAGAAAGGAGGAAAGAGAGGAAGAGAGAGTGCAAACCTTGAAGTTCTTCGAGTGGTCGGCCATGGGAGCGGAGCTTCGAGTGGTCAGATTTGGGTTTTAGGGCAGAATAAAGATCTGAGGAGAAGAAAGAGGGGCGGGGGTTGTTTTAGAAGAAAGAGTAGGTGAGGATTATAAAAAGGGTGGATTGTGGACCGTTAGAAAATAAACAGAAGGGTATTTCGGTCATAAATATATGACAAACGACATGAATCGTTTTTTCTAACGATTTTTGTCATAAGAGGGATTACTTATGCATATGGTGAATCGAGTGGGGTGCACCACTCATATGTGTACATTGAGTGGGGTGCGACTCAAAAATTTTCTAAAATATTTTCAACCTTTCTTCCCCAGTATTGTAATAAGCTCAAATGTGGAAGATCCTTCTCCCTAAATCCAGAAGCCTAACCCTAGAATTCCTCACAAAAATAGCTTCCCCCGACGTGATCTCCACAACTTCCGTTCTCTGCTGTCCCCACCAAAGTCGAAGCCTTCTTCTTCTTCTTCTTCTTCTTCTTCTTCTTCTTCTTCTTCTCCTTCTTCTTCTTCTTCCTCTTTCTCTAATTAGGGTTTCTCGGGTCCTAATGATCTATTTTATTTTTGTAGGGAAGCTTGGAGAGGAGGAGGATGAAAGGGTCGAGAGCCACTGTAAGCTAAAGGAGGATGGCAGTAAGGGCGGCAGCTAAGGACGTGGCTTTCGACCAGAAGTCCAAGTCCGGCGCAGACAAGCTCACTAACGTCGTCGTCGGTGACATCTCTTTCACTACACCAAAAAAAGGCATTTAGGAACAGGTTTTTTTATGTATCTAATATTTTTAGGAACACATTATAACCGTTCCTAAAAGTGGCATTGCAATATTTGGAACAATTAAAAAGCGTTTCAAATTTTAGTTTGGAACGGTTCTTAGACGTTCCTAAAGTAGATTTTGCAACACACAAAATGTGTTCCTAAATTATTGTTTGGAACATCTGTAGAGTGTTTCCAAAATTAGATTTTGAAACACATACAATACGTTACTGAAGTATTTTTTTGGAACGCCTTCAAAACGTATCTAAATGTCATTTTTGAAACGTTTGCATCCATTCTTAAATGTAATTTGTAACATTTTTTATCTCGTTCTTGTGGCTAGTTTTGAAACATTTTATTAACTTTCTAACGTATTTTTCTAATTTCAATTTTGTAGCCAATTTTTATTGTGAACCACCATTATAAAGATACAAAACATTAAAACAATAATAAATGGTGCGATATTTTTTATACATTGCCTCAGTTAACATCTAAGAGGATTATCAAATAAACCAAACATGTCAACTTAGTATAAATTAAACAACCAATAACATATCCCAAAAGTTGGATCTTTATAAAACACCATCAAAAGTATATATAATCTCAAAGTTACAAATTTATATAAACTCTAGCTCGACCATAAAAGATATTTTTTTACAAAATGTAGTTGTTCGAAAGATGATTCCATAAGTTGTTCTCCAACCGAATGATAAAGATTTGAATAGCAGCAACTGGCAACACCTGCATACAACAACATTATGAAACAAATTTAAGTTAAGATCAGGATATTAAAGAATAAAAGACTTAAGTTGAACAAAACAATTAGCTATATAGCATCTAGACTGCCAAATGTTTATTACACCAACTATTTCAGTAAAAGCTAGGATTTATGCTGGCCATATAGCATCTAGATTGTTCAAATGCCCTCCCACTAAAAGCTGGATAGTTCAATTGTTAGGATTTCGATAACTTTACTATGTCAGCACATTTATGGAAGAATCCAGTAAGCAAATCCTGATGGAGGGAGTACCAGAATATCATTTTTGACAGAGCAGTTAACTAGTCTACAAGTGGGGAGTAAAGATAGCATATGGACGACAACTAAAAAGTTGGACTTGAAGACTTGGATGATTGGACTTGAATATCATTTTTGAAAACTAGAAGGACGAACTAGTATATACCCTTTAATCTACAGAATTAACTGAAGAATATATATTTTCACTATTATAAACCTTTTAATCAAAATGTTTCCTACTACAAAAAATGTTTTCCCTATTACTTCTGCTGTACTCTGAAGTTCTACTCTTGACCATGCATCCCCACAATGCTGCTCCACAACTTTGTATTACTTCATATTAGGCAGCACCACCTTCGCCCTTCTTTAAATGAAATCCGTTTGACAGCTTCTTACTTTTGACACCAAATGAAATCCCAGATAAAAGGTATCTGCAACTAAACTGGTCCAAACATTCTCACTTTTCACAAATCTGAGACAGGAAATCCCAGCATATTAGCTATTTATTCAAAGTATGGTTTACTATGTGAAGGGCTAAACAAACAATGCTAATGCACCACAAACAAATAATCACAAAGCTTTTGTACTATGTGCTCCAAACATGTCTCCTATTACAATTACCTGGAATATACCTCCTGCAAACTAACTAAGTCTCACGCTCAGGTAACTACACCCACATCATTCATCAGAGGCATCTAATCATTAATTCACACAATTTGCAAATTATTAAATTTTGTGAAACAATAGAGATTCAACCCTACTATTATATTGTATAAAAGAACAAACCCTTTCTCTATGGAAAAAAAAAAGCAAATTCCCAAACAAAAATAATAGGGGAAATAGAAAGAACAAACCCTTTCTCGATGGATGATGGCAAGCCCTCAAACCCTTTTCAGCCCAGAGATGCAAATCCTTCTTGTATGGCGATTGCACACGGATGTTGATCTTCGAACCCTTCCTAGATGGCAACCATATGCGGATTTGAAGATCTGTGATTGGTGAGATCTTTAAACCCTTTCTCTGGTGATTGTAGGTGGGTTTAATTCGGAGGGAGATTGAAAGTTTCTGGAGGGAGAAGAAAATTTGCGGGAGGGGGAAAAAGGTTTTATAAGTTTTGGAACGTTTAGGTTTGGCTGCCACGATGGGAGATAAATACTCTGTTTGCTTGGACGCTTTATTTGGTAATTACGTGAGATGCATATGGGTGCAATCTCATTTTGGAACATATTTGGAACACTAAAAAAGCGTATGTGAGTAAATATTTTTTCTAAAAAAATAAAATATAATATATTAGGAACATTTTTTTTTGCTCTGGAACATATTTAATATGTTCCAGAACCTAGAAACAAAAAATAAGTGTTTCAAATTGAAAAATACGTAGCGTTTCTATTTAGCCATTTTGGTGTAGTGTTTGTTGTTGTAAGTGCATATTGATATATCACAGTTTATGGAAATCTAAATCTGGTTAGTGATGTTTAATAAATTAAAACAAGATCGAGAAGATATTTTCTTTAGTAGATCCCTTAAAAGTTCATATTCTCTTTGATTATATTACAAATTGCATGATTACTTTGCATGTTTGTAGCATTCATTCCTTAATTTGGAGGAGAAAAGAGGTGTATCGTAGACTAATATGTAGTACATGTGCTATATACATCCTTAATTATCGATGCCATCTACGATTGATATGCATGAAAATGCAGACTTTTAGATTCTTACCAATCGTCGTTCAAGAACAATTAAAAGATAAGAGTAAGTAGTATCTTGGATTAATGTTAGAGTTTATGGTGCAGTAAGGAGCTAGACTGATATTAATGCAGCTCAATCCAACTAAATGGCTGCCAAAGCTTCAACCATGTATTCAAATTGAGACGAGACAATACCTCTCCTTTCGAACTCCATCCTCTATATCCATATTAGTGACTGCACCATTGGTTACCACCATTGACATGAGAAAAGTTTGAAAGGTTTTCTAGTATTCAAAGGAACAAAAGCATGGTGTTTGTGGGGGGAGGGGAGTAAAGGGTTGCTCAGGGGATAGAGAGGGACTGCTACTTGCTCCAACTGACTTTGTTCCTTTCTCAAGGCTACCTCTATTTATGACTCTGTGGCAAACCGACATTTTTGTTAAGGTATATCAGTAGAGGAAGCATTAACATCTCTTCTGGTCATTAGCTATTATACGACCCCTTCTAAATTACTCTTGCACGCATTTGCAAAACTATGAGCAAGAGTTTGGTGCAGTTGGTTCCATTTACATCTCAAATCTTTATGAATATAATTTTTTTTTTGAAAATCAATTTTATAATACATTCAATATAAATTTTCTTGACTTCAGTTTTTACATAAACTCCAAAAAAATTGGTATTATACTGCACATTTGAAGGAGATTAAAAAAGATATGCGGTTGTGTGAAATTAGCTAGTCCTTTATCCGGAAAGGGGTATTTGACTTGTGATATCATAAATATATAACCCGTAACATTCAACAAAGTTCTAGAATTTTGGTGTACTGGCAAAGACATATGGGACCACAGACTGAATTTACTTAGCTTTGCGCATATTATACACTGGTTGGTTGATGATCGGATGTGATTGGAACTTAAGATTTCAGTATCAAATCTACTCCAAACCACAACTAATTAGAGATTTTTCCATGTTACATCACTTTCACAGGCTGGTCATAATATATGAGAACTTTGGGCATGGATCATTCATTCTTCGTTAAAGTAAATTATGTTGGACAATTTAATCAAATCTTTTGTAGAATTCAAATATCCAACTGCTTCTTCGTGACGAAGAAATGCCAACCCCTATTAGAGGAGACTGAAACTATGCACGGAACATTTCAAGTATAGAAAATAGAGAACATGACAGTTGGAATTTTGAGTCATAGATGTGTAAGTATGTAGTTGGATAGATTCTGAATGTTTGTGAAAGTGTACAGCTTGACAACAAGTGCAACATTTGGGGTGAGGTTGGGTTGTGTCAAGTCCTCTCTACCTAGCATCTAACAGTAGCATGTACAATACCTTTGACATGTACAACAAATGCTAGGTAAGAATCTAAAAGTCTGCATGTGTTATATATCATAAAATAATATGTAGTACATGTGCTATATACTTTCTTAATTTGGAGGAGAAAAGAGGTGTATCATAGAAATTTTTGTATCCGTTAATACCTGGGTACCAACATCCAAGAGGTTAACCACGTGTTGCAGCTCATTTGACTTGAAGGAATATATATGACATGAACATGAACTGAAATATACATGACATGAACTGAAATATTTTGTTCATCTATAGTTGACACCTCTTTTGTATTCTTCTCTCTTGACCTGTAGTATCATTTGCTGCATCATTTATTGATGTATAGATTAACTGTTAGTATTGTTTATATTTATAGGGACAAAAATCATTTGCTGCCCAACATATATTGCAAGTGGAATCTCTCTTTTGCAATCACAGGAAAATAACGAGTTGCATGGAAAAGAGAATAAGTGAACTTGAATTGGAAGAGGTGTATTTATAATTTTATATTCTATCTTTAACTCTTCTGATGCTACTCTATAAAGTGATTACTAATGACTCTTTATTAATACTTTTCTCCTAGTGCAGAATCAATTGGATAATCAGTTGGTCATAGTAAGAATAAAATAAACGAGCTTAAATATGATATAGCTAAGCAGGAGAAGACTATGACAGTTAGTGACCAATTTATGATTTATCTCCAAATCTTTGCTTCTATGTTTTCTCATTTGATGTTATTATTTGGTTTCTTGGTAGGACAATGTGTTTAACTTGATCTGGAGAAGGATGAGCTCCTTTATCAAATTCATACTTTCCATAAAAAAGTTTCATGTTTGTCATCATCTTTCATAGCAAGGGAAAAGGAAACTTTAAGGAAGGAGCTTGATAAAGCAAAGGTCAAGTTGAGAGATACAGACTCCAAGCTTAGAAATATCATGCAAGAAAAAGTTAAAACTTAAGGTTAGTCACTTCTAGTTATAAGAAGATTGTTTTTGTCCATATGCTCTCTTTACATCTTGTTCCTCCATACAAAAAATTTGTCCAGAGTGAAAAACATACCCAAAAGTGAGATTCAAAATACGGTGAAAAAATAGAGTTACAAGATGGGGACAATCCAGATAAGTCCCTTTCACTCTAGCTTGTATGCCCATGCTCAGCAATATGCTCATGTCATCTTAACTAGGCTTTCGATGCATTTTACCATCATCCATTACCTCTGTATATCTTATATAATATTCTTGAGAATCCAGGGTTAGTCCTTTCTTGGTGATAGAGTCTTCTATTACTCTCATTCCATATGTGCCAAGTTGCTCATTCAGAATGTGTCTTGCAACAGTGTAAACTTGGTTATGTTTTGCATAAGCTTAGATAATCTACATTGGCTCCTCTCTGAATGTATATTTTCTCTGAGCTGGTAGTCCATGCTCCCATTATGTTAGCCTATATGTTCCAGGTATATATACACACATGAAGAAGAGATGATTTTAACTTTCTACTTCTCTGCAACAAAACTCACATGTATGTGGGAATGATGCCAAATCTTTGTAGTCTTATCTTCTACCAATAACCTCCCTTTTGATAGTTGTGTATGTACAATTGAGAACTTAGGGCAGTATCCCTGATACCAAATAGCATTGTGCCGTCAAATTTAGGGTATTGCATTTGGTTAGATTATAGGCAGCCTTCATGGAGACAATGGACCTCTCTTGAGACGAATGGTGTTTGATCAACGACTCGGTGTTCCTATTTTAGAGATCAACGACATTGTTCCTCATATGAAGATGTGGGAGAGTGCTGATTTCGTTTTCCCAATTTCAGTGGAGCCACTTCAAAGGAGAGTGTCTTGTGTTCTGCCACCAGTAACAAAGAACAAAGTGCCTACTGATGTGAATCAAGGTTATTTTTGAGGCCGAGACTAAAATTAACATGTGTCCATATCTTTGTGTCCATATTGTGTATTGTCATATTTATTACTGTGGAGCATAACCGGTTGTCAACCCTCATGTTGGTGTCAAATTCCTGACCTAGTTTGATATGTGCAAGATCTCTTTAGGCACTAGTTCATGGTGATTTCTTCAGGCATTTGTGTCTTCAAAAGTTGATGTTAGTATTTCGTATGAGCTGTCAAATAATTACTTTGCAGAGAGTAGTACTTCTAATGTTTTGCTTCTTTTCTTCATGTTTTCAGGTCATGGACAATGCACAAAAATGTTGACTGCTTTGGGTTTCTTGATTTCGAGCAAAAGAACAAGGTATGCGCATGATTTGCAAAAAAAAAAAGTAAACTATAACAAGCTTGATAGGTTTTTTGATACGTTCCAATGTGTGGACAGTCCGGTTCTTGAGAGTAATTGAAGTAATTTGACATACTTGAGCAAATTGAAGAAAGACTTTGAGAGAAACAGAGGGTTTGGAAAAGAACAACAACTATTTGTATTCAAATTTAGAAATGGCGGAAAAAGAAATTACAGTCGAGAAAGAATTTTGACATAGAGAGAAATGAAATCTAGGGTTTACTTGAAGAGAAAGTGGGGACCTGGAAGAAGAAGAGAACATCTAGAGCAAAAAAGGTAAATTCAGAACATACAAATCACATAGCTCCCTCGATTTCCCTTTCATTCCCTATTTATATCCAATGGCCACCGACTCAGTTAATTGGTCCAGTAACCGACTTAGCTGAGCTGGTGTTGGGTGAGCTGGCAATGATGAATGTGAAAGTCTGTTGGATGATTGGAGGCTCTAATTGTAATGTCCCGCTCCGTACGGTGCATTATGCTGAGTCGTTGACTCGAAGAGTTGCGTTGACCCGATTACGTATCGATGCAAATCGATACAAAGTGTTGAATTATCCCGAGCAATGCATCGAACTAAGTCGATACAAAGAGTTGCCTTGTCCCAAAGAATGCATCGAGTGAATCGATGCGAAGCGCCGCGTTGCCTCGAAGGATAAGTGCGTTGAGAAGGCTCGATGATTCTAAGAAATCGAATCGACCAAGGCGCAAGTCCGAATCGATGCAAGTAATGATTTTAGTTGGTTTCATGTGCAGGCTATACGTTTACGCTAAAATGTTAGAGGTCGATCTTTTGCTTTATTCAGTAAGGGGTCCGCGAAAGCAAATCGTCGCCTTGCGACGGACGGAAGCGTTGGCACGCTAAGGCAAATCGGACGTACAAACTCAATAAGCACGAAGTGCTCGAATGGCTAAGTCAGGAGAGTGGCCGTACAACAAAGTTAGGGAATCGAGCCGCATCGGCTCGGCGAAATGACAAAGGCGTATCGACTCAAGGTGGGAGGATTGACTTCTTTTTACTCCTTCATTCGATAAGTCAAATATATTATTGTATGCTAAGTTAACCTATCGACGCCACGGGCGTGGTTCGATCGGAGATAAATCATAGTGTGTGTCGAACACTAAGTTAGTACAATTGAAATAAAATGTGCATCAAATGCACGAGTCGCTACGAAACATTGGATATCGCAAAGGCGAGCGCCGCGGTGCGCAAGCCATAATAACATGGGATAACTGTACTCGTCGAGTGCCTTAGTGCACGAACCATACCGTGCCTTCGCGTACGAGTTAGAACAGCTAGAACATTGAAAGACAATAGGCGAGCGCCATATCGCGCAAGCCCCGAATATTGAATGCTAAGTTATAGAACATTTGAAATACGGTCGAAACATGCCTACGTGTACGAGATCACAAAAGACGGCGAATGTGCGTAGCTGCACAATACTTATCAAAGATGGCGTCGTTGCGAAAAGAAGAACAGTTGTGGCACGGATATGGCATAACTGTCGACGCGGCATGGTGCCCTTCGAAATGTTCATGGCCTTAGGTCGTTCGTTGAGGACATTAGGGCGTTGTGCCAATTGAAATAGCGATAAGCGAACTTGCTTGGTTGTATGAAATATAAGATTCGTTGCATGGTTAAATGGTCAAATGGACTTAAAGAATATAAAAGCCCGTGCATGGGCATCCCTCGAACGCGACGCGCCAGGGCGCTGGGACAGTTCGGCCTAGAAGGGATTTCGTTTTCGGCATTGTTGGTGCACTTCATTTAGACGGGTAGCGACCTTCTAGTGAATGTGATAAGCCACTTGCGCACAATTATTTCGGTGGCCTCTGATTGTTGGTTAGCAACCGCACAGAGTTACCATCGTCTTATGTTTTCGATTCGATGAGTATAAGTCCATTCTAGCTGTGACAAGCTAGTGACCTTCATATAGTTAAGGGCGATGGGTTTAGAAGTGCAAGGTATGCGTATATCCTGCATGGATGGATCCGAATAGAGGGCACTTATAACATGACAGGGAAAACAGATAGGCATATTCACCTTGCGTCGGTTGCAAGGGCGGGTGCGTCGATAAGCTAAGTTGCGCCACGAATCAAACACGAGAATGCTTGCTTGCCTATTCAATTCGATAACATGCTTGCTATGATAACATGCTTTACGCTTTCAAAGATGCCATGAAATTGACCCTAAGGAGAACATAGCAAGATCATAAGCTAAGATGCATGATTCAACGTAAATATTAAAGATGTCGGTTTTCAAAGATGATCTTTGCTTCAGTACATGCGAGGACGAACGTACTGATCCTCCACCAGCTTCATGCAGGGTGCAGAGAATGGAAGGCTCGCGGCGAAGCGTTGCTTGAACGCGTTGAGGCTTGGAATGCCAAAGCATATTGAAGCGTGCGATCACTTGACGCTCGGACTATGCAACTGGATTGATGCGGCCGAGATATAGAAGGCATGATGTATGGAACGGTGAAATCCTTTGTGGGCAAGAGAGAACCTGAGTGTTGTAGCCAATCTGGCAAATTCCGTTTGGGCTATCGAAAGTCTTTGTAATCTGATTTCGAATATCAATAAAGAGATTTATTTCGTATACTCTGCTTTCCTTTCGTTGTGAATATCAACTTAAAAGATAACCATTTGAGAAATTGTCATCTTGCCTTGCACGAGCGCAAATCCAGGCTCGTACGGCATCACGCCCCCTGCGAGGACGATGATTCGGGTGATTCTGGGTCGGGGCGTGACAAATTGGTATCAGAGCTCTAGGCTCAATTTCCTCTGGATGCTTGTTTCATTTCAATTCCAAAACGTTGCCCACCACCAATCGAAATCACTCTTGACTCTACTCGATGCCGCACTGGATGTTCCATACAATAAGTCTAATACAAACCATATAATTTTGCCGCATGTTGTTTGGAAATTACATGGTGTTCGTGGGAAAGTCGGAAAATGTTGGTTGCTGTAAGTGCAACAAGTTGCGAGATGTGAATTCAAAGATTTGTTGCCGCGGGATGCAACACGTCGTAAATTGTAATTCGAGATATTCGTTGGTTGCAACGAACGATACGAGAAATATTTGTTGCATCAATACGATGATAGTCGTGGAATGTTGCTGCAGCAATTGCCACGCGTTGATTGTAAATGATGCGTTGAAAAGAAAATGAAAGTTGATATTGAATGTGTCGAACGGATTCACATATCGATTTCGAATGTGCGTTGCAAGGAAAAGCGATAAGTCAATATCGAATGTGTTGAACGGATTTGAGCATTGACTTTGAATGTCGAAAATAAAATGTTAAATCGTTGCACGAGATGCAATAAATGTCGAAGATAAGTTTGTGCACAATGTGCATTGCGTATCGAAAGTAAAATGTTGCACGTGGTGCAACGCGTATCAAAATGAAATCGTTGCACGAGATGCAACGGATATCGATAATAAAATTTGCACAAGATGCAAACGGAAGAAAACAAAAGTTATAAATCGAGAAAATGAGATCGGTTCGGTTGCGCACCGAGTTCCTGTTGGCAAATGAATGCATTGGCCGAATTGTGTCGGATTTGATTTAAATCAAAGTTACGGTTGTGATCAAGCACGATCACTGCAGAAATCGTAAGTCGAAAGATATCGTCGGTTTATACTAAGTATAGTACGAGGGAAATGACTTAATTTCGAGTGGTATATGCTATACCACATAGGCGATGAATGACTCGATTCCTAGTGGTATATGGGATACCACTTGTGCGATGAATTGCATCGGCGTATTGTGAGAATTGCGGAAGGTTTGTCCGCAACAGACGGGTGAGTATCGAGACTCGATTGAAAATTTGTGTGACGGCATGTTGATGCAAGTGTTCTTCGAAAATCGGTTGGGACGATAAGGCGAGACTCGTATCGATGAACGATACGTCGGACGAAAGTTATAAGTTGGTCGGACGACCGAGACTAGCAAAACGATTATGTCTTGATGCAATAATCGGATCGACGGGAAAGGAATACTCGAGCTTACAAATGAGTCGCACGACTTGCGATCTCGGTAGAAATGTTGGGCGATATGAATCGAATCGCACGACTTGCGATTTTGATAGAAATGTTAGGCGATGCGAATGGTAATTGAATCGCACGATGTGCGACTTCGGTAAGAGAGTTGGTTGACGCGAGAAACTGTGCCTATGAAATAGTTAGTTAAGTTACAACGACACTCATTTGAGTACAACTGAAAACACGCAAAACTTAGAGGGCAAAATCGTATAACTCGAGGGCACGATGTTGGATAATCGGTTACGCGATCAAAGTATAGCGGGATGTGGCGAATCAGAGAATGAGTCGATGCGTATGGAAAAGTTTGTTGCGAACTTGGATGTATGCGATGCGAGCTAAGTCGACGTTGAGACGGATTCAAAGTTGACCCTTACGTTATCGAAATGGATACGGCGTATCGAGATCGATATGTAAGAAAACGTAAACGATGTGAAAATACAAAATAGAGTGTGCCTCGCGCTATCAAATTTTGTAAGTAACGATACGAGAATGAATGAACTTGGTTGATCGTAAATTTTGTGATTGATCAGGGCGAGACTATAAGTCATCGACGATTGCTCGATGCGTATAGCATCTCGTGTGTCGACCCGCGAATAAGATAGACTCAAACTCGATGCGAGTAGATGCATCACGAATAGCAGAATCATTGACGGTAGTGCATGACTTGCCTTGGAGGATAGTTGCGCATCAGTTGCGCCGATAGAAATGGTTATGTGCGGATTGGATAGTCGCATAGAATCGTCGGAACGTGATTTGTCTCCGAAATAAGATATAGCATGGTTCGTAGTACACTATCCTTCGGTGATGATCCACAATTATCGAGCATAGCTTCGGGGCAGCTGACCCTAGAAGACTTGACCGCCAAATCAAATTGAATGCTACAGGCCGTAAGATGACCCCATGCGATTTCGCATATGGGATTGCATCGATAACAAATTAACGCGATGCATGTTGACGATAAGTCTAGGCGATTGCGAGGATCGTGCTATGCACGAGAGAGAACAATAAGGAACTGACTTACGAGTCATGTCATTAGATTCGGATTCACCTTGCAATTGAGCTTGCGTGAATCGAACTCATATTCGATGTTGCGAGACGGATAAGTTGGGAATTTGGCTAGTGAATTCCTACTCGTTAGGAATCGAACGTAAGGCGTATCGGAGAGCCCTTCGTGTCAAGGCGATCGTTGCCTTGAGCAAACCGTCGTCTTGATGTAACTTTCGTGTCGAATAGATTGTGGCCTTTGTGCAATGTCAATTTAAAGTTGCGTCGGGAGAAGTTAAGCACGGTGCTAGGTAAGTCACCTAGCGGGCGTAGTCCCAAATGTTGATAAAAGAAATCGTATCGAGATAAGTTGCAGAGCCAGACTTCGAAAATAGTTGGTTAACGATTTCGAACGCAAGGCGTTGCGAAGGATCGTTGCGATCGGATGCGCGACGGCTTAACGTGACGCGTAGAATTGATAGTCCCGATGAAACATACAAAGTGAGAAATGCAATTTTTGAATCGCAACATGTGCCTTAATTTTGTTGGACGACCACGCATGTATCAATATACATGTGCACTAGAATTACGAGAACAAGTAATAGAGCCAAGTCCGATTGAGAATACGAGATGGTAAGTGATTGAGAATGAGAAGTTACATGTTAGCGTTGTTCCGATATCTTACAACTGAGCTTGGCTGAAATGCATATATTGGTGGGACGCCTAAAATATGTGTATGATTCCAAACTAAGTTGTACGATCCAAACGATAGTGAGACGAGATCGTTGAACGATCTAATGAAACCCTTGGAAATTTAGTATTGGTTTCGGTTCGGGACGAACCTTGTTTTGAGCGGTATATTCTGTAATGTCCCGCTCCGCACGGTGCATTATGCTGAGTCGTTGACTCGAAGAGTTGCGTTGACCCGATTACGTATCGATGCGAATCGATACAAAGTGTTGAATTGTCCCGAGCAATGCATCGAACTAAGTCGATACAAAGAGTTGCCTTGTCCCAAAGAATGCATCGAGTGAATCGATGCGAAGCGCCGCGTTGCCTCGAAGGATAAGTGCGTTGAGAAGGCTCGAAGATTCTAAGAAATCGAATAGACCAAGGCGTAAGTCCGAATCGATGCAAGTAATGATTTTAGTTGGTTTTATGTGCAGGCTATACGTTTACGCTAAAATGTTAGAGGTCGATCTTTTGCCTTATTCAGTAAGGGGTCCGCGAAAGCAAATCGTCGCCTTGCGACGGACGGAAGCGTTGGCACACTAAGGCAAATCGGACGTACAAACTCAATAAGCACGAAGTGCTCGAATGGCTAAGTCAGGAGAGTGGCCGTACAACAAAGTTAGGGAATCGAGCCGCATCGGCTCGGCAAAACGACAAAGGCGTATCGACTCAAGGTGGGAGGATTGACTTCTTTTTACTCCTTTATTCGATAAGTCAAATATATATTGTATGCTATGTTAACCTATTGACGCCACGGGCGTGGTTCGATCGGAGATAAATCATAGTGTGTGTCGAATACTAAGTTAGTACAATTGAAATGAAATGTGCATCAAATGCACGAGTCGCTACGAAATATTGGATATCGCAAAGGCGAGCGCCGTGGTGCGCAAGCCATAATAACATGGGATAACTGTACTCATCGAGTGCCTTAGTGCACGAACCATACCGTGCCTTCGCGTACGAGTTAGAACGGCTAGAACATTGAAAGACAATAGGCGAGCGCCATATCGCGCAAGCCCCGAATATTGAATGCTAAGTTATAGAACATTTGAAATACGGTCGAAACGTGCCTACGTGTACGAGATCACAAAAGACGGTAAATGCGCGCAGCTGCACAATACTTATCAAAGATGGCATTGTTGCGAAAAGAAGAACAGTTGTGGCACGAATATGGCATAATTGTCGACGCGGCATGGTGCCCTTCGAAATGTTCATAGCCTTAGGGCGTTCGTTGAGGACATTGGGGCGTTATGCCAATTGAAATAGCGATAAGCGAACTTGCTTGGTTGTATGAAATATAAGATTCGTTGCATGGTTAAATGGTCAAATGGACTTAAAGAATATAAAAGCCCGTGTATGGGCATCCCTCGAACGCGGCGCGCCAGGGCGCTGGGACCGTTCGGCCTAGGAGGGATTTCGTTTTCGGCATTGTTGGTGCACTTCATTTAGACGGGTAGCGACCTTCTAGTGAATGTGATAAGCCACTTGCGCGCGATTATTTCGGTGGCCTCTGATTGTTGGTTAGCAACCGCACAGAGTTACCATCGTCTTATGTTTTCGATTCGATGAGTATAAGTCCATTCTAGCTGTGACAAGCTAGTGGCCTTCATATAGTTAAGGGCGATGGGTTTAGAAGTGCAAGGTATGCGTATATCCTTCATGGATGGATCCGAATAGAGGGACTTATAACATGACAGGGAAAACAGATAGGCGTATTCACCTTGCGTCGGTTGCAAGGGCGGGTGCGTCGATAAGCTAAGTTGTGCCACGAATCAAATACGAGAATACTTGCTTGCCTATTCAATTCGATAACATGCTTGCTATAATAACATGCTTTACGCTTTCAAAGATGCCATGAAATTGACCCTAAGGAGAACATAGCAAGATCATAAGCTAAGATGCATGATTCAACGTAAATATTAAAGATGTCAGTTTTCAAAGATGATCTTTGCTTCAGTACATGCGAGGACGAACGTACTGATCCTCCACCAGCTTCATGCAGGGTGCAGGGAATGGAAGGCTCGTGGCGAAGCGTTGCTTGAACGCGTTGAGGCTTGGAATGCCAAAGCGTATTGAAGCGTACGATCGCTTGACGCTCGGACTATGCAACTGGATTGATGCGGCCGAGATATAGAAGGCATGATGTATGGAACGGTGAAATCCTTTGTGGGCAAGAGAGAACCTGAGTGTTGTAGCCAATCTGGCAAATTCCGTTTGGGCTATCGAAAGCCTTTGTAATCCGATTTCGAATATCAATAAAGAGATTTGTTTCATGTACTCTGCTTTCCTTTCGTTGTGAATATCAACTTAAAAGATAACCATTTGAGAACTTGTCATCTTGCCTTGCACGAGCGCAAATCCAGGCTCGTACGGCATCACGTCCCCTGCGAGGACAATGATTCGGGTGATTCCAGGTCGGGGCGTGACACTAATGGTTGCAAGTGATGAATTGGTAGCATGCTACTGATACTACTATCCCTACTCTGAGCCACCTGAGTCACTGATATTAATAGTCTTCCTTCTGAGCCACTGAGTCAGTCCATGTAGGTTACTAACAATACCCTCCCCTTGAATTGACCTTGTCCCAAGGTCAAATTAAAGAAAATCCTTAAGCAATTGTTCATGCTCTTGCAAATGGGGAGTGACTGCTACTTTCTGAAACTCTCTTCCATATTATTTGCCACCCATGCCTTATAGTTGATCATACTCACAAACCATTGCCAAGTCGGATGATATAAATGCCTAGATCCCATACCATCACTACCACCATAGATACAATTGAGAGGGCAATCTCAGTACCTATATTTTGCAGGTCGTGGAGCCTGAAAATTGGATCCCTTTGTATGCATCATGGTATTTAGCTTCTGTAAATCTTTTAGGGAGATCATACAATGAACCAAGAAGTTCAACTATCCACTTAAGATCTTCTGTCCTTAAGCTATGGTGTTCTTCACCTCGTTCCATTCTACAAGTGACCCTTCCAGTGTAGCCATACCATAGAGTATATGTGAGCACTTCTAAGTAGGACCATAAATCTGAATTTATTGACCTCTCAAATATTGTTTAGTTCTCTAAGTAGCTGCATTATGAAAGATGCACTGCTACATAAGCCTGGACGAGCAACCGTGTAGAATACTTCAGCAGCATCTTGATTTGTAAGAAAAATAGCATTTTCGTCTGGTACACACAACTTTCCTTTTGCACTGCAACAAACTCTCGTGAGATTAGGGTTATTTAAAAACTCACAACCCCAAGCACCAATTCCCACTATTAAGTACTGTGCATGTTCCTCTGTCTTCTGAAGTTTGAATTCCATACCTGTGAATTGTTGCAGAGGTTCCTCTTCGTCAACATCTATTCCACACTTCTCTAGATCCCATATGACCTTCCAGATTTTCCTGGTCCTCAATTCACAATGAATTAGGTTCAGACCAAGAAAATGTTGAAGTGTCTCCGGATCTTGAATGGTAAGTGACTGCAACTTGACCCTGGATTCCCGCTCGATCAAGAGCCACTTTGTCTTCACCTCTTCGACAGTAGTGTGAGTGATAGATGCATTTCTGTCTCCATTGTTGGTATTCATATGGTGATATACAATATCCCTATCACCACTCATCAATTTCAAAAACGCACCGCAGATGTCATTGGTAAGTAATTCTAGCTTGCTTGAATTTTTTCCATCCCCTGGATCCCATACAAGTATCACTGACAACAACATTGCCTCTTGATAGTATCTTGAGCTTCGGAGGATGGCTAAATCCCTGATACTTGTTGATGTCTTCGACATTAAGGAAAACAAGTTGAGAATATTAGCAACCGGCACTTGACAAAATTGTGAAAGTTGAGAAAATTTCAAGTTCTCTTTTGATGGGTTCTGTTGGACTTTGAATTTGCTTTGGATTGGGAAATTCCTACACAAATTTTCCTACCAAACCAATCTGAGATCTGTATTTTCTCTACATTTCACTCTTGAGTTTATGCTATTAACCAAGTTTAGGATAGTCTTGGGTTGTTAGAATCCCAACATAAGATTGGGTCAGTTTGGGTTGGTGTTTTACTTGACGACCCTTACCAGAATGATGCAAGTTTGTTTTGTTTTGTTTTTTAATACATGGATTACTCTAGTAACTTTGATCCTCCCTCTTCTTACTCTAGTAACTTTGATATATTTCACCAGCATAATCACAACTCACTAACACTCACATTCACCAATGAATTTCTCCTCTCGTCTTCATTTCATTTTAGACTAAAGCTGAAACCTTTTTTTTCTATTGCACTATTTCATGGTTGTCCATTGTTTTTTTCTTTATGTGCCTCGTTGAATGCCTAAGTTCTTAATTGTGATCAAAATTATTTTATCATGTTTTAACAATATTTGAAATGTTTACAGGACGTCACATTTTTTGCTTCCTCGGTTATCATAGTTCCAGGGCCTACGCTCATTAACAAGAACATCAAGTGTCAAAGACTCAAATTATTTTCACAGCTCTCAAATATTGTTTTTTAGTGTGGTAGACAACTTGTATTAAACTTACAATGTTTATGTAAGACATTTGGCTACTTTGTGTATGTAGCTTTAACATTATCTATTCTCTCTGCACTTGTACTATGGAAGTTCGTTTACTTTCATTTTATATTTTTGTGAGTTCTAAATTTATAATTTCTCAAGATGATTACAAGATTGTGTCAATTGTTTTCTTTTTTATAAAATTCCTTGGAGCGCTACAGGTTTTGTAAGTTATAGTACTTATGCTAGCTATATATTATTTCAAGCTACATGTATGCAATTTCAAATGATGTGGGCAGTCATATATATATATATATATATATATATATATATATTGAAAATTGGAACACATTTTAGGTGTTCCAAAATTTGGCAAGAAAAGTATTCTGGGATGCTTTTCTTAGGAACGCGTTTCTAATGTTCCAACAATGTAACTCTTTTTAGCCGTTCCAATAAGTGGAAAAAAGGTAATTTCGAATGTTTTATTGGAACTCTTTTTTGGAACGCTTTATCGGTGTTCCAATATTGAATCACCATAGATGCGTTCCAATAAATGTTTACAGGAACATCTTTACTCCGTTCCAACAAATCTGGCAGCCCACAAATAGGCACGGAATATAGGTGTGCCTAAAATTATTTGGAATGAAATTTTAGCGTTCCAAAAGGACCTTTTTGGTGTAGTGCTTCTCCTCCAATGAGAAGGCGGTGACGCAATCCGATGACAACTTATTGGGAGTTTCACAAGACATACTGGTCGTACGCTTCGACCAGTAGACTTTTGAAGATCTCCTCTCTGATGAAAAGTCGAAGACTACGAAGCGGTTCGTATAACCGAAAAAGACTCGACGTATGTGGAGGCCTAAGGCGGCTGCAACTAGCAGCACGATGGCGGAAACTGCGTCTCAGGATCCCCTCAACATCAAGTCCACAGGGAAGATCTCGACTACTATAGACTTATCCCCTCGCCCGATTCCTGTCTCGGGAAAGCATAGCAAAGAAGATGGTGGTTCCATGGTTGATCTGACGAAGGAACGATGTCGAAGGAAGCGTGCACCGGTCCAACCCTTTTTTATGGGAGTATTGTCGGCAAAAAGATCTGTCTTCGACAGAATCACTTTCCCTTCAAGTAAACCATCGACGGACTTTTAATACTACTCACCCGTTGAGGTTAGTAGGAAGAGATCCCAGGTGGCTCGCTCTTCGTAAAACAAGCGTGCGATACCAACGGCAGACCAGAGGTCTGTGTTTACAGTAATACGCACAGCCGACGGAAAGCTATACAAGACTGGCTATCGCGCTACGATGCTTCAACCAGTCGAATCTCCCTTCCACTGGGGTACTCCTGTGCATAAACCAGGCCAGAGGGTACGTCTCACGGAGAGGGAACCACACGAGCATTGTTCCCGCAGGAGCGACAGGAGGCTTCCTTGCCAGACCCGCTCTGATTGTGCTTACATGCAGCTTTTCTGCATGTACAATGTGGGTTCTACGAGAGATGATCCAACGCTCTCCTAAGTGGAAGAAGAATCTGTGGCATAAGACGTGCCTAAATCAAGGCACTCTTGTACCCAAATTACCATCAACTGCCGTTGTCAGCAGACAGCTGTGCCATCGCCAAGTAGGCACTCCGTCTCCCAGAGACTCTACTCCATGCCGACTCCACGCTAGAGGCCTAACAGGGGGTTAATGAGACATAGAAAAGACGAGCCCCGTATCGCCACGTGCTACGCGGCGCAGGGTTCCAGAGCTTTCAAGGAGCCCTCCCAGAATCATTTCATATCGGTTGCTAAACCGAAGAGGAGGTCAGATAACAGCAAAGATAAGGTACCCAATGCAGGTGTTTTCTAAGGCACTCGTTCCAAATCTGCATTGGGTACCTTGTCAAAAACTGGGGGTAGCTAGCCTCCTACCATGCACAACAACCCTGTGTTCCATTTCGACGAGGCACAATACGACACGAATGTCTCCATCGGCGCAGCTAGTCACCAGACCGGGGGTAGAAACTATACTGAGTTTGAAGAAGATTACAATCTTACGGTATATCCTCAGGACAGCGAGACTCAGGCATTTGAGCCAGAAAGTAAAGAATCCATGGCTCCCTCGAGTCACCCTCACACTCGATCTGTCTTCATTGCTAATGGCAATGAGGAAGACGACAACGAAGCCCTTAAGTATATCGAAGTCCTCGGGACGAAGTTAGATACGCTGACGGACACCAGGAAAGCCCTGTCTTCGGTCATAATCGACCTCAAGAGTAGCATGGCCCCCGCTGCCTCTACACATGTGCGTGATCCGCCGACTAATAACAAATCCAGCAGGTTTCCTTCTGCCAATCAGGCAGGACCATCCTCGTTAACTCCATCGGCTACAGGCTCCGCAATGCCGGCCGAGATACAGCAGGCCATCAAGGAGCTGTATGCTCGTTATGATGCCAAGGAAAAGCAAACAATGCTCCAAAAGATGGGAATCCAGTAGCCATACCCTGCCGAGTAGGACAACGTCATCTATCCTCCAAAATACAATCCGCAGAATACACCTTATGAAGGGAAGGGGTCTCCCTGACAATAGTTGAGGTAGTTTGTCTCAGTAACGGGGCACCTGCCAAAGGAAGATGCCCTCCTGTCTAATATATTCATAGGAGCCCTGCAGGGGTAGCCTATGAGTGGTTCTACAGTCTTTCGGACGACTGCATCTCGTCATTTGAAGACCTGAAGACTCGGTTCGTGGACCGATTCTACGAAGGTGGCATCGACATGACCATGTCGACCCTCATGGAAATTATACAAAGGCAGAAAGAGCCTGTCCGTGCATACATCGAGCGCTTCCACCAGGCTGCCCTCAGATTACCACCCGACATGCCCGAGCCCATGTTTATGGACTCATACCGCAAGAACATGATGCCCGCTATAAAATTGTTGCACAGTGCTCCCTACACGGAATGGACGCCTTTTATTACAGAGACGGATGCTGCACAAAGGAAAGCCTAGGATGCATAGCTCCTGTGGCTACACTTTCCTATGCCCGAACACAAGGGAAAACGCTCGTACAGCAACAACCCCAAAGACGGAAAAGGCAAGCAAGCCATGACCATTATAAAACCCCTTTTTAATTAGTTTTTATTTTATTAGACTTAAAAATGAATTTATACAATTTATGGTTTATTTATTTATCTATTTGAAGGACCTTAGCCACCGTTGAATTTGGTAACACAAGACTACCATGAATTTTGGCACGGAAAATGTAGCAGTGTGCCTTGACTAGTACATTAGCCATGTCGGGGGAAGCCTAGCCATGGTGATGACCAAACTAGGAAAACCAGACAGAGTTGTGAATGGACTTATTTAAAGTATTTTAATTAAATATTATTTTATATATTGATTTTTAGATGACCCGGTTTGTCCAATTCAGTCCGAACTGGGTCCGAACCAAATTTAAGCCCATGTAGGCATGGGATGGGACCAAGGTGGCCATGTCGACATATTTTATGTACGTAGAAATATTTTCTAAATTATTTTAGAATTTTATGTACTATTTTTAATTATTTAAATATTTGTACTATTATTGGCATTTTTATTATTAAATAATATTTTACAAGATTGTAGATTTTCTGAACCCGGATAAGGGTATGTGGTAAAGTTCATCCAAAACTATCCTTGTGTGATTTTTATTATTTTATTATTATTAAAATATTTTGTGAAAATTAAATAAACAATTATTGTTATTGAACATTATTAATTATGGTCCATTGAATTTGGATATATTTGTAAATGTGTTTTAAAAAACATTAAATATTTTAGATAGATAATATCAAGTTTTATTATAAAATTTGTAAAGATTTTTGAGATATAAATAGATATATACTATATATAAAAAAAATTACTATATATATATATATATATATATATATATATATATATATATATATATATATATATATATATATATATAAGCTAAAGATTTCAATTAGATTTAGATAAGTTAAAACAAAGTAGAAATATATAAATATACTTATAATTCCATGGTTGGTGGTCGGCCCCACCAACCAAGCAACCACAAAAATAAATAGCAGCGGGAGCAGCTAGTATTGTGCGCCCCCACATGCACCAAGCCCACGAGCAGCAGCAGCTAGGTGCTTTGGCCGAACCCCTCCATTACATGTTTATATATATATATATATATATATATAAATATATATATATATATATATATATATATATATATATATATATATATATATATATATACCGAACCCCTCCATTACATGTTTATATATATATATATATATATATATATATATATATATATATGAAAAAAAAAAAAAAAAAAAAAAAAAAAAAAAAAAATATATATATATATATATGAGTTTTAGCAAATTAAAACCCTAATTTCCTTTCACCTTCAAATTTCTTCCACTTCCTCCTCTCTCCTCCATCCTCCTCCCTCTCCTCGGCGTGCGTGCCAGCCTTGTCGGAGCGACAGCATCTCCGCCTTCCGGTCGCCACGACGACAACAACAAACACAACAACCGTTTTCCACTTTAAGGTATCCCACTTCCCCGATCGATATCTCCCTTATTTTAAATCCATTTTTAGATCCGTAAATTCTAGTAGAAAGTCCACATGAACCTCTTCAAGATCCTCTAGGTGGATTTTGACATGGCCATCCAACTTCCTCGAAAATTCGAGACGAAGTTGGAGAAAAACCACTTTTCTGAATATTAAAAACTGTTTCAAAACACCAACTTGTCGGCCACTTTTCTCGCTGTCCATTAAACTTTCATAGAAACTAATTGAAGGCAGTCAAAGACAACATAACCGAGATTGTGACTCACCTTCTGGATTCACTTTTCATTTAGTGTGTAAAAAGTTACACGTTGTTAAAGTTTCACGAAAAATTGTAAATTCTGTTTTCAAAAGGTAGAAAAACACCCGATACGGCGTGCGCCCCGACAAACCGGGCGACGTGGTCGCGCACTATACGCATCGAAAGGTGCGTATGGATGTTGTCGACGGGTGGGAACTGATGGAACCCGATTTCGTTGCATGTGCACGACGAATTCAATGCGTATCCGTCGAGATACTCCCGTATCGACCCTTTGCAAATTAAGTCACAACTTTGTGCACACTCGTCAATTCGCGACGAAACATGCACCATTGGACTCGAAATATTTTTCTGGTCCTGTGAGCCAAGTTTGGTCCAATTATGAGACCGTTGAACGGGACGCTATTTTGGCGGGCCCACAATCCCACAAAACGGGCGATTTTGTGCACAGCCCATCGGAATCCAAAATTGGACATACCGTTGGGTTCACCTCATCAAAACAAATCTGTAGACATGTAGTTTGACGACTTTAGAGACCGCAGGTATTGGTACGCATTTCGGTGCAAAACGGATCCAACGGCGGACATCCTTTTGACCCGAAATTATGATTTTGCCCCTGTTCCAGAATTTAACTTTTGGACAGACGTTTCTTAGGCATATCTTTTATTCCAAACTTGTTCGTGATGTTTGTTTCAGCATCCGGAGCTTCTTGTGGATTTTGACTTTCGTGTTGACGATTCTGATTGTTGGATTTTGTTGCTTCTCGTACCACCATCAGGCAAGATACCTTGTCATTATACTGTTTATATTCAGTTGCATTTATTACATATTACTGTTCATTTATTTCCAGTTCTTACAGTTTTTGATTTATTGTCTGCTCAGTGATATTAGATATAATTTCTTATTATCCTTTGATTGCATATGGACTTAGAGTTAAGAGACTACTGTTGTAGTGTATTGCATATACATTGACACAGTTGTACCACGAGGATGTGTGAGATGAGTAGCATGTAGAGGTTCTTGCGTGTGGGCTGATCCCCCATGTGCATGCGTTAGGGCTAACTGCTAATACAGGCGTGTTAGGAGACTTAGCAGTTAGTAGAGGTACATGGTCATGGATGCGACTTGACAGGTACATTGGGTAGGAAAAACAATACCTGACGTATGGGCTTTGATTGCACTTCCTTTGTAACCCGGAAGCCCCGCTGGAGATACGGGTATGTTGAGCCTCTCAGGTTTGCCATTGTCATTTTTGAACGTCATGCGCAGTGGTCACTGGTGCCCAAGTGGGGACCATACCAGATCCCATTTACAGCCAGGGCTCATGCGTCGAAGGATTGTTTCTCAAATTCATGTTCACATTAGTACGGTTAGTTTACCTTATTTATGTCTTGTCACTTTCTTTGATTGTGGCATATTTATATTCAGTATTTAAATAGCATGTTTATTGTATCTTGTTACGTCCCTCTAAGGACCTGGTTATCTCTCAAGTTATGTGTGCTTCTGTGATATTGCAGGTGTTCTACTGAGGTTGCGATCTTCTCTATTCATTCGAAGATGACGTGTCTTGGGTCTTCCTTTGCTACTTTCGCCAAATTATTTCGGTTTTCATGTATATTTTTCTTACTTGTTGGTAGTAGATTTGTCTCCGTCCAACGTATTGTACAAAGACTTATTACAGTTGATTATATGATTTCTTTTATTCTTCATTTATGGATGAGATTATTTTACTCTTGGTTTACTGTCTTTTACAGCTTATGTATTCATACGATTCCATATATTGGACATCTCCAAAGGTTCAGCAGCTACGAACCCTAAGTCTGCGGAAGCGCAGAGGCCGAGGGTGACTAACTCCTTCAATGATGAGGATATGCTAGGGCTCTTCGAGATGCTTACGAAGAGTGGCAAACTATCCATCCCGCCACCCAGGCGTCCTAATGAAGTGGGAAAGGTAGACCATCCCAAGTGCTGCCATTATCACCAGTACCTCCATCACTCAACACAGGATTGCTATGTTTTTAAGGGGAAAATTCAGTACCTTATTAATGCCAACGTCATATCATTAGATTACGAGGAGAAGACCGTCACGACCAATATGGTTACTATCCAGTCTGATAGTAGTCCAGCCGCACACGCATAGTGTGACATCATTCATGTCTATGACGTAGCAGTAGAAGTGGTCAATCTCTTAACAGCATCAGGTTATGAGCAAGAAGACACCATGTACTCCGACGACAGAGCCGTTCAGAACATCGGTGAAACGCTATCCGCCAATATGGTCTCTCTAAACCCCCCAGTCGAGGAGGAAGACCAAGCGTTCGAATACTTCGAAGACGAAGCCTGGGCGCAGCGCTTAGGATCCAAATAGAAGTGGCATTTAGAGCAGCGCAAACCCCCTACGGAAGATGAAGTCGTCCAGGTTGAACTAGGAGATGAAGCCTGACCTAAGCCCATCTTTATCAGAAAAAAAGTCTAATAGAAGATGACAGGCAGTCCCTGATACAGCTCATCTGCGAGTATATTGACGTCTTCGCCTGGAGCTACAAAAATATGCCAGGGCTAAACTCGCAAGTGGCCATGCACCGCCTCAATATCCTGCCCTATGTTAAATCGGTCAAGTAGCAACAACGTCGGTTCTGCCCCAATATCATGGATGCTATTGAGGAGGAGGTTGACAAACTCTTCGAGAGCGGCTTCATTCGCGAAGAGAAGCACCCATATTGGGTCACAAATGTCGTCCCTGTCACTAAGAAGAACGAGAAGATACGAATTTGCATAGACTTCAGAGACCTCAATTCGGCCTGTCCTAAGGATGAGTTCCCTCTCCCGATCACTGAAGTGATGATCGACAACACCTGTGGCTTCGAGCGTATGTCCTTTATGGATGGATTCATCGGCTACAACCAGATCAAGATGCTCCCCGAAGACGAAAATTATACTGCATTCCGGACTCCGAAAGGGGCACATTGCTACACAGTAATGTCTTTCGGATTAAAGAATGCGGGAGCTACCTATCAAAGGGCTATGAGTACTATATTCCACAAGCATCTCCGGAAGACGGTAGAGTGTTATGTTGACGACATCGCCATCAAAAGCAAGTACAAATCCAACCACTTGGATGATCTTCGGACGGTGTTCGATCTAATGCGGACACATCAGCTAAAACTAAATCCAAAAAAGTCCTTTCTGGGCATTTCCAGCGGCAAGTTCTTAGGCTTCATCATCACAGCAAAAGAGATTCATATCGATCCGGAGAAGACCAAAGCAATTCTTGACATGGCACCTCCAAAGAACTTTCGAGAACTTCGAGGTTTGTAGGGGCGACAGGCGTATATAAGGAGGTTCATAGAAAATCTCTCTGGTAAATGTCAGCCCTTCACCAGATTAATGAAGAAAGGTGTCACTTTTGAATGGACCGAAGAGTGCCAGCGCGCGTTCGATGACATCAAGCAGTACCTCACCAGCCCTGCCGTGCTGGTAGCCCCAGTCGTGGGGAAGCCTTTCCTACTATATGTCAGAGCCATGGATCATTCACTTTGTGCCTTATTAGCCCAAAAGAATAAAGAAGGCCACGAACAAGCAATATTTTGTCTCAACAGGACCATGATTGGAGCCGAGCACCGGTATAATCTTGTTGAGAAGGAATGTCTCGTCCTTATCTTCGCCATCCCGAAGATACGACATTATGTGACAGGATAGACGATCTATGTGGTATCCAGGATCAACCCTCATAGAGTCCTTATGACCAAGCTAGGGACACTGATCACGAGTAGCCACATGGACAATCCTCTTGACTCCTTACGACATGGTGTTCGTCCCACGGAAGGCAGTCAAAGGCCGAGCGTTGGCAGATTTCCTGACGGCTCATCCGGTGCCAGAAAATACAAAACTCTACAAAAAAATCCCCGATAAAGTATTGGCGTCCAATGCAGCTTCAGACAACTCAGTTTGGTGCATATTCTTTGACGGAGCCTCAAGGGCAGGGCCAAAGGGTGAAATAATAGCAGGGATCAGTATCGTCCTTGTTACTCCGAATGGCCTAGTTATCAACCGTGTATATTTTCTCACGGAATCATGCACCAACAATGCTGCAGAGTATAACGCCCTCATTATCGGACTCCAGCTCGCCAAACAGCTAGGGGTTGACTATATCGAGGCCTATGGAGACTCAAAATTGATCATCAGTCAGGTTCGGGGTCAGTACGAGGTTCGACATGAGGACTTGATCCCCTACCACTAGGCGGCAATCGATATTATCTCCACCTTTACGGGATTCTTTATAGAACATGTGCCACGATAGCAGAACCTGGCGGTCGACGTACTAGCCGGTCTCACCGCCTCTATGGCCGCCTCCGTTGGATCTCATCATACCGTTTCAGTAACGGATTGGGAGTTAGTCTGTCCAAAAAATGCCCTACGCGCATGTCAGAACTACTCGTTACAAGTAGGGATGGATGAAGGCACCAGGGATTGGCGGTTCCCATTTATAGACTATGCAGTCTATGGGATTCTGCATGAAGACCCAAGAGAAGCAGCTTCTGCCAGGTGGCGCTCACTCTATTTTTTCTACGATCCCGCCACCAAAATGCTATATTATCGCTCATACGATGGACTTATCTTACGCTATTTGTCTCGTACAGAGGCACAAGAAGCACTAAGAGAAGTACAAAATGGAACCTGCGGAGCCCACCAGCCGGGCCCCATGCTACAAGACCGGCTGCACCGTTTGGGCTATTACTGGCCCACTATGATGGCAGATGCTGTTCAATATGCAAAAAAATGTCGGGTGTGCCAATTTTATACAGATTTCATCCATCAACCTTTGGAGTACTTATACCCCATTGTGGCCTTGTGGCCATTCGAAGCCGGGGGAATGGATATCGTAGGGCCAGTCAATCCACCATGCTCCAAAGGACACCGGTTCATCCTCGCTATTATTGATTACTTCTCCAAATGGGCGGAAGCAGTACCATTAGTAGAGGTGAAGACTTCCAACGTAATCAGTTTCATTAAACATTACGTCATTTACCGCTTTCGAGTTCCCAGAAGGATCATTCACGATAATGGTCCTCCGTTCGTAAGCTATGCTTTCCACCAGTTCTGTGACAAAATCCAAATTCAGAATATGGCGTCAACAACTTACAACCCGGCAGCTATTGGATTGGTCGAGGCATTCAACAAAACCATTGTCAAACTCCTCAAAAAGGTCGTCTCCTCCAATAAATACGACTGGAATAAGAAGTTAGAAGAATGTCTATGGGTCTACCATATGACTGTTCGTACACCTACAGGAAGTACACCATTCTCCTTAGTCTATGAGAGTGAGGCTGTCCTCCCCTTGGAGATTCAAATCCCATCCTTACGGGTAGCCATCACCAATCAGTTAACCGTCGAAGACAATTATCGCAGGCGGTTACAAGAGCTAGAAGTGTTGGATGAAAAGCGCTTGCTTGCGTAGTAAAGGATTGAGCTTTACCAAGATCGCATCTCTGGGGCCTTCAACAAAAAGGTCTGCAAAAGATTCTACCAGGTGGGCGACCTCGTCTTGGCAGTATAGAGATCGATGGTGATGACCCATAAGACACCTGGGAAGTTCGAGCCCAAGTGGGAAGGACCGTTCGTCATAAAAACGGTGTACTCCAACAGTGCTTATCGGCTAGCTAAGCCTAATGGAGACTTGCTAATGATGTCCATCAATGACAAGTTCCTAAAGAAGTATTACATCTAAAGACAGGACCAACATAAGCACCCATATCCCCTAAAAAGGGTACCTATGAGTTCTGGTAAGGGAATCTCTCGTTCTTCCTTCTATATATTCTCTCAAGTAGATGAAGCACTTCACATCCACATTACCTCTGGATTACTCCTTTACGCCTGGAATATATGACTACCATGTCCACATTACCTCTGAGTAGTCGTTCTTCTCGCATCAGTTCTATGATTATCCCAGCGGTCTAGAAAATAGTTCACATCCATATTACCTCTGGATTGTTGTTCTATACCCTGGCAAAGATCAAGCCTACCACGTCCATACTACCTCTGGTCAGGCAAATCCATTATGAAGATTTCTGCTTTATTCTGGAGACAAAAGCAAAGGGAAAAAGAAAGCTTCTACATATAAAAATATGTGGCTACAAAGACCTATTACAGACTCTTCGTAGTTACATACACAGAAGAAGAATGCATATGCGGCCACCAATCCTAGCCGCGGGGAGAATGCATATGCGGCCAACAATCCCAGCCACAGGGAAATGACCTATGCGGCATTCAATCCCAGCCGCCGACCATCCGCCCTATTCGGCTCGGGTTTAGTCTTCGACCGCCTCTTATACGGGCCTGTCCTCAGAAGCTCCAATGAGGATGTGCCAGACTCTATGAGGCATGGCTTGGATTCTTCCTACTACGCACCCTCGGGTGCTAGAACGAAGAAGTCTAGGACAGCGCAGGCTCGTCAAGCTCAGTCAACTATCCCAACTACTGACCATCAGAGAGTCCCGCTAACTGTTATACGGACCTTTGATAGAAAGTTTTACAGAACCTCCCGTGTCCAACCCCCGACGGCAAACGGACCGGGTGGTTCTCGAGAGTCTCCCAACAATGATCGAGGACAAGTGCTTTTACTAGCCCCGCATCAGGGTACAAACATGATACCTACGCACTCGTGTGCTCGGGATACCCGAGCCCACAAAGTGAGTGCAAAGGTTGATCGAGATGTCCTTGACTTGCGAGATCTGATCCTTCACAAGCGCAAGGAAAGAGAAAAAACATTGTCGTGCAAAGAGTCCTTCCATGGATGTCATTGCACTCAAGTCATTGTCAATTACTGCTACAACAAGACAGCAGTACAAGAGGACCGACAGTCCGTCTTCCAACGACTGCGGCAGCCAGGACCGGTCCTACAACAAAGCTCGGAGGACGAGGCGCTTCCTTTTGTTTCCTGTAATTCTACTCGGAAGGTCTCTACCGGCAAGGGAGGGAAGAAAATAAATATTTCTAGCCCGACAATCTCATCCAACACGGCCAAGAAACTCTTATCTAGGGGATTGTCCACAGCCGCCACAGGAGGGGTTTATCATGGTACCCGCTCAAAGAAAAAAATCTTCATCACTTGGAGATTTGTCATCTACATCCCTGGGGGTAGTTGGAGGTGGGGGTAGCACTCCTCGGAACATCCACAACAATCTGGCATTTCAAAAAGATGAACCAGGGGAAACAATCCCTCCAACAGATATAACAGACTCAGACGTCCCTGAAAACGTCCACGGGTGCCAAGACGAGGCAACCTCCTATGCAGGGGGTAGCACTTCCTCCGAGTCCGAACCAGAGGAGAATATTCCCACATACCCCGACGACTTCTTTATACGGGGGTATGATTCGGAGGGCACGACTTCTACAGTTCCTTCCACTTCTCCTCATGTCAGGACGGTATTCATGACTGATAACGACCAAGACGGTCCCAGTGATCGGCAGTACCTCGACACTCTTGAGGCCATACTCTAAACCTTGATTAAGTCATTGGACGAGATCAAGGCTGCCCTACCGTCTCTACAAGCAAGGACACCTGGTCAAACAAGCTTGGGTCCCGCCGTCAATGCGGACTCAAACACGACCGCGCCAACCCCGGACAACAATCCACCCAGAATATCGGCTCCCACTGCTACAGAAGAAGCTAGGGAGGCGAAAAGAGAAGTCCAGGAGCTCCGTACAATGTTTCTCGCCCGAAAATCCTCTCTGGTCCTCAGGATACGACAGCCGTATCCCGTTGTATGGAGAGATGTCCCCTTCCCCCATGATACAAACCATTCAATATCAAGCCATATGACAAGAAGACCTCTGGGAGCCAGTATATGACCTACTTCGAGGTCACAACAGACCATCTGTCGTATGATGACGCCATCCTCACGGGATTCTTCATCGGGGCATTAAAGGGGGTCTCATTCGATTGGTACCGCAACCTGCCGGATAACTGCATCCATTCCTTTGCCAGCTTTAAACATATCTTATTGGAAAGGTTCTACGAGGTGGGACAAGATGTGACATTGTCAAACCTCATGGACATTGTTCAAAGAGAAAAAGAACTGACAAGGAATTACATCGAACGGTTTTGCCAAACTGCGATAAAATTTTCCTTTGGTAACCCGAACTCTTCTTTAATTGAAATTGCCAAAAGAGGTTGCTTTCCACAATCAGCCTCTGGATAGGCGAAGATCAATTTAAAGACTGGAAGGCCTTCATCATTAGTGCCACTAGTGCAGAAGCAAAATTGAAGAAGGCTCGCCAACTGGTGCTGCATATCTCGGATGGAGAGGATAAGGGCAAACGCTCTAATTCCAACAACAACAACGGCGGTAGTTCCTCTAATAACCGGGACACCAAAGGCAACAGGCTATGGTTGTCGATACAGCCCAGAAGCCTGAACCAAAGCAGGTAGAGAACCAGTGGCCTCAGGTGACCTACTCCTTCAAGGATAGCTATGTCAAGCCCATCTTTGACATGCTCTTGTAAGGGGATAGAATTCAGCTCCCTCCACCGAGACATGAACCTCGACCTGCAGAGATGGAGAGCCTGAAGTATTGTCACTTCCACCGCTACATCCACCACGCTACTCAGGACTGCTTCCAATTGAAGCGGTACATCCAGAACCTCATCGATTCCAAGGCTCTATCTATTAATTTTGAGGAGGTAACCGTGGCTGCCAAAATGGTGCCGGTCCAATTCGGCAGCTTCCCTCTAACGAGGACTCAAGATGGCGTAGTACCCATCCCCCGAACAACAATGAAGGTCACTAATCTTCCACCTCCCCGAGACTAGACGACTGGGCTGGTGCCCCTCACCACGTCACGAGGGGAGGTCATGTGGGTCCACCCAAACTTGGTGCCTGAAGTAACCAAGTCAGCATCATCCTCCACCGACAAGAAGAAGGGCGGGAAGGCTAAGTCTTGCCACACAATCTCATCTGGAACCGAAGAAGTAACAGCTGTCGTTACCCGGTCCGGTGCACAATCTCAACCCATACCGGGTAACTCGGCTGAAGATCGTCAGCCGGCCACTGCTGATGCCCCAGGACCTTCTCAACCTCCGCCAGCCGACAAGCCTAAGGCAAAGGAGACCCGCTTCGACAAGCCGCTCCGCAAAGACGCACCTCAGGGGTTGGAGAGGCCTTACCATTTTGACATCCTGGCAAAATTGGCCAACACACTAGTAAAATTATCATTATATGAGCTCTTGAGGCTCTCCAAGGATATTCGCATCGTACTGAGCGAAGCACTCCCGAATGCTGACGCTTATTTGGCTCAGGTCAAGCTTACACGGGAGAGCTCGCCAACGGATTTCCAGGACAGTGCTTTTACAGGTGCAATGCCCAACATCGTGTTCACTCCGCAGGATATGCTCATCAAGACTAACCTGCACGATCGCCCTCTGTATCATATTGGATACATCGGCGACATCAAAGTAGATCGGATGCACATTAATCCCGGTTCTTCAATAAGCATCATTCCGAAGAGCTTGCTTCACCTCCTGGGCATCCCTATGCATCGGCTGACACCTACCAACACCGCCATTAGCGGTTTAAATTCAGGGAGAAGCTTTCATATTGGAAAGATTCGCCTGAAATGCCAAATTGGTGACCTCCAGTCGGAAGTGACTTGCTACGTCATAGATGCAGATACGTCCTACAACATTCTCTTGGGGCATCCTTGGATACACGATTATATGATCGTGCCCTCCACATTGTACTAGTGCTTCAAATATGTCGACAAACACGGCTTCGTAAGAACGAAATTCGCCGACGTCGATCCCTTCAAAGGGGTTGAATCCTACTATTCGCATGCATGCTTATACAAAAAATCGAAAAAGCACCTGGTCGAAGGGGATGCTCAAGATCAAACATAGGTTACAATGGGATCAGAAGAACCTCTGAAGATCCATCTCTAGGCCCGCAAACCAGGTAGAACTGCACCTCTTGTAGCCATTCTGCTTAAAGTAACCAGTCTACCGGTGCTCACTGCACAAAAAGAGCAAATCGTTATCCGACTCCCAAGGTCTAGCCAGGGGCCGAGACCTACGGTGGAGCCAATGACAATCAGACTGCAAAGAGTCGGCCAACAACAATCAGAAGAGAAAAATCCTTCTGTTAAGCCGATGGTCATTCGTCTCCCCAGGTCAAATCGACAGCTCAGCACTGAGCCAAGGACCGCTAGTGAGCCAACGACCCCACGTCCAGCACCACCAGTAGAACCCTTGATGATCAAGCTGCCCAGGTCATCCTCCCAATCTTCAATAATGCAGGGGGTGGCTGAAGAAGAGCTAGAGCTAGCCAAATATGTGGCTGCACACACTGATGTTCCCTCTGCCGCTGATATAATACCGCCAGAGAAGATACCTTATTTTATCAATAAAGGGTTATCTTTGAACTACCTCGAGCTTAACAAACTCCGTATAATGTATGCTATGGAACACGGTATGGGCATCAACTTACACACACAAGTGACAAATGTCTATACCACGAACCAACTTACTCCTGTGGAAGGCAATTGCTTCATAGTCGCAGGAGAGGATCATCCAATCATTTTCAGCCGAAAGAATGATCAACAGTCCTTCAGGCCAGAAGAAGTCGTTCTCGAGCCTGACACCGAAAGACTATCGTTTTATCTGTATAGCTCCCGATCCAAGTACCTCATGCAAAAATAGGGGTATGATGTGAAGACTACACCAGGCTTGAACCACGGCACCGGCCGGCGATTACCTTTAAAATTTCCAGTCCCGGCTGGAAAACCATAGGATTATTACATCAAGACCAGACATGGTCTAGGCTATGTTACACCCGCAACAACTTTCGAGAGCTCGAATGAGGAAAGTGAATGGCATTCTCATTCGACCGGCTCATCCACTTTCGATTCAGATGTCAACATCGGGGACGTACTCAGGCAAACTTGGTCTGTCAATATGGCATTTGCTGACGCCTACGAAGAAGACAAAAACATACCCAAACTTCTCGAGTTAGAGCCTTGGATCCAACAGCTAGATGCACAATGGGAGAAGCATTTCGAAGAAAGAGATCCCCCTACCGAAGATAAGGTCATACAAGTTGACCTCGGCGATGAATCGTCTCCAAAGCCATTCTTCGTTAGCAAAAGTCTGACAGACGAAGAGCGGGAGTCGCTATTGCAACTCAACATAGAGTATATTTACGTGTTCGCTTGGAGCTATGAAGACATGCCAGGGCTAAACCCCGAGGTTGTACTCCATAAGCTCAATATTCATTCGGACGCAAAGTCGGTCAAGCAACAGCAACGACGGTTTCGTCCAGACATCATAAATTCTATCGAAGTTGAGGTCAACAAACTAATAGCCAGTGGCTTCATTCGTGAGAAACAACATCCAGACCGAGTAGCCAACATAGTACCAGTCCTCAAGAAGAATAGGAATATCCGAATTTGCATCGACTTCTGTAATCTGAACGAAGCATGTCCTAAAGATGAGTTCCCTCTTCCTATTATGGACATAATGATTGACAACACATGTGGCTTTGAGCGCATGTCGTTTATGGATGGCTTCTCAGGATATAACCAAATCAAGATATTTTCTGACGATGAAAGGCATACATCATTTCGAACGCCGATTCGCGTATACTGCTACATAGTCATGCCCTTTGGTTTAAAGAATGCTGGCGCCACATATCAGCTAGCTATGAGTATCATCTTCAGAGACCACCTGCGTAAGACAGTGGAATGTTACGTTGACGACATTGTCGTCAAAAGCCGCTCTAAGGAAGATCATCTGCACGATCTGAGGACAGTATTCGACCTGATACGAGCACACAATTTAAAGATAAATCCTACTAAATCCTTCTTGGGCGTATCCAGCGGGAAATTCTTGGGTTTTATCATTACCTCCCAGGGTATCCATATAGACCCTAAGAAAACAAAGGCAATCATGGAGATAGGTCCCCCGAGAATTCTTCGTGAGCTCAGAGGCCTTCAAGGAAGGCTAGCTTATATCAGGAGGTTTATCTCTAACCTCTCCGGATGATGTTAACGATTTACACACCTCATAAAGAAAGGCGTCTCCTTCGTATGGGATGAAGAGTGCCAACGTGTCCTTGACAATATTAAAGAATATCTATCGAAACCTCCAGTCCTGGTGAATCCTGTTGCTGGAAAGCCATTTTTGCTTTATGTGCGAACGATGGAGCATTCTTTCGGCGCTCTACTAGCACAAAACAATGATGCAGGGCATGAACAAGCTATCTATTACCTCAGCCAAATGATGATAGGGCCTGAGCATAGATACACCACCGTAGAGAAGCAGTGCCTCACTTTGGTTTTCACCATTCAGAAGATGCGATACTATGTTACAGGACAGACCATCCATGTTATATCACGAGTCAACCCCCTTAGGGTCCTCATGACCAAACCAGGTGCACTCAGCTCTCGTCTTGCTACCTGGGCAATATTATTGTCCCCCCATGACATGATCTTTGTCCCGTAGAAGGCTGTTAAAGGTCAAGCTTTAGCAGACTTTTTAGCTACCCATCCAGGTTCGGAGACAACCAGAATATACGAAGAGATCCCAGATGAGGTTGCCAATTCAAATATGGCTTCCCATGATACCATCTGGCGAATGTTCTTCGACGGTGCTTCCAGAACCGGGCCCAAGTCGTCGTTGGAATCGGAGTGGTACTGATTTCACCCTCTGGGTTGGTGATCAATCGGGCATACTCCCTCACGAAACCTTGTTCAAACAACATGGCCGAGTACAACGCCTTGGTTATCGGCCTCTGACTTACAAAGGAACTGGGGGTAGAGTACCTGGAAGCATATGGCGATTCACAGTTAATCGTCAATCAGATCCGGGGTTCATATGAAGTTCGCCATGAAGACATGATCCCCTATCGTCAAATAGCAATTGCCATCATTACGTCCTTGGAATGGTTCTTCATAGAACATGTTCCCAGACTCTGAAATATTGAAGTCGATGCCCTAGCAGGCCTTGCCGCTTTCCTGGCAGTTCCAAATCATGCTCATCATTTGGTTGACGTAATAGGCCATAAATTGTTTTGTCCTAAGAACAACGTTCAATTTGCTGTGATTTATTCTGCCCTGGCGATCGACGAAACACAGGACATAAGACTTCCATTTATTGACTTCGTAGTCTTTGGTATCTTACCGGAAAATCTGAAAGAAGCCACTTCTATTAGAAGACGTTCTCTCAGATTCTTCTATGATACAGAGACAAAAATGCTGTATTGGCAATCCTATGATGGATTACTGCTCCGGTGTTTATCAAATACGGAAGCCAAAGAAGCCGTACACGAAGCTCACGATGGTGTTTGTGGGGCCTATCAATCTGGCCCGAAATTACAAGACCGCCTTCGCCGGATGGGCTATTACTGGCCTACGATGGTCACAGATGCGATAGACTATGCAAGAAAATGTAAAGCTTGTCAGGTCTACGCGGATTTTATACACCAACCATCCGAATTCCTACATCCGACGGTGGCATCTTGGCCATTTGAGGCATGGAGAATGGATATCATTGATCCAATCACCCCGCCTTCATCCAGAGGATACCGCTTTATACTCGCAATTACGGACTACTTCTCCAAATGGGCGAAAGCTGTTCCGCTTGCAGAAGTGAAGACATCAAACGTGATCAATTTTGTCAAGCATCACGTCATTTATCGCTTTGGACTACCTCGAAGGATCGTCCACGACAATGGTCCGCAGTTTGCAAGCCATGCCTTCTATCGATTTTGCGACAAACATCGAATTCAGAATGTTGCTTCAACACCATACAACCCGGCGGCTAATGGTCTGGCTGAAGCTTTCAACAAAACCATAGTCAAGCTTTTCTAGAAGTTTATGTCCTCAAACAAACGCGACTGGAATGAAAAGCTTGGTGAATGCTTATGGGCGTACCGTACTACAGTCCGGACAACCACTGGGAACACACCATTCTCTTTGGTATAAGGAAGTGAGGCAGTTCTACCATTGGAAACTCAAATCCCCTCGCTCCGCGTCGCCCTCACTTACCGACTAACGTCAGATGATAATTACCGTCGTCGGCTACAAGATTTGGAGGCCTTAGATGAAAAGCGCCTTCTAGCTCAACAATGAATCGAGCTTTATCAAGCACGCATCTCTGGAGCCTTCAACAAAAAGGTCAAACTGAGAACATTCCAAGTAGGCGATCTAGTTTTGGCAGTTCGTAGGCCGATGGTTATGACTCATAAAACCGTCGACAAGTTCTAGCCCATGTGGGACGGCCCATTTATCATTGAGGCTGTATTCTCCAATGGTGCATACCGTCTCGCAAAGTAAAACAGAGACTTGCTCATGATGCCCATCAATAGCAAGTTCCTGAAGAAATATTATGTCTAAACGACACCCTCCGAATCAACCGGATTGTTGAGTTATATAACCTTAAGTACCGCTGAACTTACACTCTGGTTACCCACTTTGAATTCATATCGCATCTTCCGGGCAGCAAGTCATGTATGATCATACCTCTGAACTTCCAACCTAAAAAAGCATTTTCCTCAGAATCTATTACCTGCGCTTTCAGTGCATAAAAAGGGATAACAGGTCCACAAAATTTCTGAAACAACCACGTCGATGCCACCTCTGAGTTGTTTCTCTTCCATCACAAACAAATCACCCCTTTCGTAGAACTTCCACGTCCATATTACCTCTGAGTTGTTCTATGTATACTTCGTTGAGTCCACTCCTCCCACGTCCTCATTACCTCTGAGTAGGAAGACTCCGTTGTAAAACTCCCATATTTACCACATCTTCATTACCTCTGAGTAAGTATGTTGGTTTTCTCTCGACTTATTATCCGTACCCAAAACTAGGGTATGCCAAGGGTAATAGGCCCACAAATGTCCACAGTTGACCACAAATTCCGCAGCTGACCACAAATGATGTACTAGGTCCTCTAGTACATGCATCTCTTTCCTCACCATCACATGCCTCTGCAGCCCAGTTGTTCCATAGCATTCTTTTCGTCTAATACCAAGAACTTCCATGTCTACCTTACCACGGAGTTGTTCTATGTATCTACATTGAACCCACCCCTACCATGTCCTCAGTACCTCTGAGTAGGAAGGTTCTATCATCAAACCTCATGTTTACCATGTTCAAGTAAATATGCTGGGTCTCTCTATCGAACTTATTATCCATACCTAAAACCAAAGTACGCCAAGGGTAATAGGTCAACAGAAAGTCCTCCAGTGGGGCAAGTACCATAACACCAAAGATACTGTATAAACACAACAGATACCACAAATAAAGGATGAGGTAAACATACTCATTCATTTAAAGTCCAAAGTGCTAAATTTTCCTGAGACCACATCCTTATTTTTAAAAAAATAGAGTGACATAATAATAAAATAGAGAAAAATCCGATTATGGTTCGACGATACACAGTTCTCTGAGCCGGTTCTTTAGCTTGGTTGTAGATCGCTCAATCCTCAGTGTGGCCCGACGCTTGGACTCTTGAGTCAACTTTTCTGCATCTTCTACATGCGCATGAGCCTGCCAACGGTTTTCAAATTTTTTCAGCACACACTCCAGGACAGCAGAGGTTCGGGTGACCTGGTCGGTCTCCTTGCAAATTAACACATTATCTCTGTGGGAGGCTTGGAGCTCAGATTCTGAAGAAGCTAACTTTATCTGAAGTTGGAGGATCTGCTCGTTGGTATCGGCTATCATACGAGATGCGGCCTCTTCCCGAGCTAAACAGTCCTCTCCTCTACGGCTTAGTTGATCATACCTCAGAGATAGATCTTGAAGGTCCTTCACTAGCACAGGCTTGGACGTGTTCAGTACCATCTTTACCTTCTCTATGGCTGTTGTAAGGAAGGTGCGCTCCTGATCTATTGCCAAAGACATATCAAGTTGTCGCAACCCTTGAAGTTGAGCCACAAGCTTATCAGCTTCTACCAATTTGGGCTCTAAGAGGTCGACCATCCGTGCCCCGCTAGGGAGTGTTCTGAGAAGTTCAATTTGACCGTGGGCACATTGACAAGCCAGTACAAAAGATGTCCCTCTTTCCAGGGCAGCTTCGACCCCTCGTTTCAAATGGCGATAAAAACTCTCGATCACGTCCTTCTACGATTCGTCCAGAACTTCCGAAGAGGACGGTGTTAAAGGAAGAGTAGCCGAAAAAGTTGAAGATGGTTGCGAAGAAGATGTACCAGAACTCGATGCCCCTATCACTAGGGATGCAAGTTCCGAGCGATAAGACACCTGAACAGCAGTCATCTCCTCTTCCACAGCCCGAAGGATTCGAAGACTTGGCAGTGCAGAAAGATCGACCTCCGGTAATAAAGCTACATTAACCGAGAAGGGTACATGGACCATTTCTCCCCACCCCGGTAGTCCCACTACTTGTCCTCCTGAACTCGGCCCGACAAGAGGTCCCTCGATCTGAGTTGGAGGAGGAAGAGGCATACTTTCTTCCACTAGATCCCCCTGGTAACTTTTTCCGTGATGATGTCGGTTGTCGACAGTAAAGGAGCAAGACCTATATGTCCAGAACAACCATCGATCAACTTAACCCGAAGGATATGAAGATAGAGCGAATGAACCTCCTCACTAGTCAAGACATGACATAGCTTACTAGGGGAGGGCTGCTGAGGCTGAGGCTCACTCATGGCCACCATATCCTCTTCAACGGCAACACTTGAGCCACTTGCAGTTGCTTCCTCTGCCCCAGCCGCCCCGAAAGTGGATACAACTGGGTTGGTATCAACCGGCTGAGGTTCAGCAACCTTGGGGACTAGTTCAGTAAAGACCACATCGTCCCTGGTTGAGATGTCAGCAGTAGGAGGAATCTCAGCCGTCGCCAGGATGACCATGGTGGTAGGAAGCTCGGCAGTCATAGCACCAATTAAGGTGGCTATAACAGGGTCAACCTCAGAGGCGGTAGCCGGCCCCGGGGAGTTCACTTCTTCTGACGCCTACAAAGGAAAAAAACGATCAGATTATATTTCAGAAAAGAAGAACTAAAAAAGGTGGTCGTAACTCGATTCACCTCTGAAACGGCTTCGACGTCATCACTTCTCTCCCTAGTGCTCGGCTTGCGAGGCCTAACCGCGACCCATTTTTAGGGGCAAGTTCTGCCGATGACAGAGGATTCACGCCTGCTTTGTTAACGCGAAAGACTAGACATAGCAGGGGCAGATCTGCCACCGAATCATCTGCAAGAGGAAGCAAGTTTTCAGGGTCATCCTCCTCGTCCACGTTAATAGAATCCGAGTCAGCTACTTCAGCTGTCTTCCCCTTCTTGGTCCTCGTTTGGGACTCTTTTGGCTTCTCCTCCAAACCAGTACCAGTAATAAAGCTGGTACTTGGGTCAAAATCACTACGGGGCTTATTTACCATGATATGGTACAGGACCGCCATGTACAAAATATGTCCCGACTCTCTAGCATCGGGTATGAAAAAGCTGGCACGGGCATGAACCGAGCTATAATAATGCCAAGCCCGGATGTCGTCTATAACGCTACCCTCGAAACCCAGACAGGAGCTGGGGTTGTCTAAGAACATTTGACTACACCCAAATTGCCGAGAGAATCGATTGGGTAAGTAACTCTCCAAAAAGACGGAGTTACGATTACGATACACCAGATGTACAGGGCGGATGTTCTGCAACCAGCAGAGCATCTTCTCGGACAAGAAATGGGGAGGCGCAGCACCATCAAGATGTATGCCTCTTACTTCTTCGTCGGTAAAAGAAGGAACATACACGAAGAAGGAGTATCTGTCCACTCGCGCTAGCACCATCCGACAGGCTGGAATGGTAGTGTACTCCCAGGGCATACGGCGGTACTGGTAGATGAAGGCATCATCAGCGGTCACGTCACCCTCTGGGCTAGGCCTCATCAAAGATGGACAATGCATTAACAGCCACCTCATCAGATAATGATAGGGAAGCTCAATTTGTTCAAAATCCTTCGCCGTAACGCGAGCAATGACTTTGGACGAAAAAGTATGAAGGCCACGATAAATGCCACATACCATGGCAGGGAGTAGAGCTAGCCTGCCTCCAAAGACTAGCTTTACAGGGGAAGGATCAGGTTACGGCTGATCCTCGCAATAGCACCACCCCCCTCGAAACTACACAATTCCGCAGCCACAGCATCAGAAATTCTGCCAAGAAGGCCTTATCAGACATCTTCTGGGTATCTTGATAAATGTAACTAAAGGTGTCAGATTGGCTCCCGAATCTATCACCCGTAGTTATAACCCTCTTGGTATTCAACACCTGATTGTACACTTCCTCTCGGGTTCGAGGACTCCGAGGGGACACCCGGCCTGAGGCACCTAGTTCAAACAGGTAGCTGAGCCAGGTCTTGGTGTGAAGAAGGTTCCCTTCTGAGCTATCATTCTTCTTCTTCGACATTTGTTGACACGTGCTATGGTGACCTAGCAATTCTCGGTAAACAGCCACAAAACCCGAAAACTGCTGCTCTAATTCCTCAAATTCGTCATTTATAGGGGTATACGCCTAAAAACCTTCATCTTCCCAGGGTAGCTTGGGGACTTCATGCATCTCATGGAGAGCGAGTCCCATTTCTCCACTAGGTGTGAAAAAGGTCCATGTACGATGGTTATACATCTCGATAAGAGCCATGAACAGCTTCTTATTTATGGGCAGACCATAACAAATGCCCCGTATGGCATGATAAAGACCAATCTCATACAGGAGTTCCCGATATGTTTACAAGATCCACGATGTCAAATTAACCCATGGAGGGGTATACTTTATCCAGTTCAGCAGTGATAGTCGACCAGTCGGGTAGGACCCCTTTTGAGCAATCTGGTTCATAAAAGTATCAGCTTGGGATAACCTAAAGTTGGGACCCTGCATGTTTATGAAACTGCCCGGGGACAACCCGATCACAGAGCGACTGACCGGTATCTTGCCCGTGACTACCGACCTTGATGTTTTGTTGTAATGAATATCACCCACGAAGATCCCCTGTTGGCTAGGAGTTAGCGAGTCTACCATTTTTTTGTCAATTGGCAGCATATTAAAGCAGGACAGCGAGAAATGACGTTCCATATGAGGAATATGAATCTCCATCCCGTTGGAAGAAAAACTCCAACTTTAAGATAAATCTAGAACGCTGGAGTTCGAGACAGTTAAAGCATCCCCAAAGAAGAACGCGGGTTCCAGATGCGCACCTCCTAATCTCCCCGAGTTCATCATGCCCAAGAGGTAGAAGAAGGATTGGTTTCTGATGTCCCTCAGCCTGTCCTCAGATTGATTTTTAGTAAATTGGGCAGACACATATTCGACCACTTGGTCGAATCTCACACCCAAGGCAGATTGAGACTGACCTACTAAGAGCTCCCGCGAAGGATTGATCGGTAGCTTCACTGAAAAAGAAAGAAGAGAAAAGTCAGAAGATAGTCAGAAAAAACCACTTAACGCTTTTTGAGCTTATTCGGCTCTGTTAGGTGGGCGTTCATGCGGCCCAGTCCATAAAGTGCTTATGCGGTCAAGAGACATCTCTCATGCGGCTCGGTCATGAAGCACCTCTCATGCGGCTCGGTCATGAAGCATCTCTCATGTGGCTCGGTCATGAAGCATCTCTCATGCGGCTCGGTCATGAGACATCTCTCATGCATCTCAGTCATGAGACATCTCTCATGCGGCTCAGACATGAAACATACCCCATGCGGCTCAGTCATGAGGCATTTATGCGGCCCATACGGCACAGCTCATGCAGATTCATCACTCAGACCTTGAGCAGTTCAGTGAGGACGAAAAGAGCATCAACTATGCCGAAGCATAACAGAGAAGGGCCCGTGCATAAAACATGCGACATAGCCATTATATTTAGGATTTGGACAATTGTAGTTTCCTCCCATCGCTCTTACCACTAATAGAAGGATGAACGTCGGGGTGGATCGAGCTTGCCGTATTCGACGAGGAAGCAAGCCCTTTTTCCTTCGCTGCAGCGCTGGAAGAAGCTTTGGGAGCCATGGTTGATCGAGAGAAGAGGAGAAACGGTGACTAGGGCGACGGAAAGTGTGAAGAAAGAAAGAAAGAACCTCTCTCCTTAAACTTCTTGTATTTATAGGCTCGCAAAGGCGCGTAGATCGATAGACGTCGCTTCGGATTTTGTGCTGGTCAAAGGATAAAGGCGACTCTTGGGATTCTATCCAAAAGACGGCTCTAAATCATCAAACAAACCGAAGGATAAAGGTGACTCTTGGGATTCTATCCAAAAGACGGCTCCAAATCATCAAAGTAAATCAAAAAACAATTAATGTCGAAGTGATGGGATGTCCACGTGGCACGAAACCAGTATGCGGTCAGAGAAGCCTATACAGCATAAAGAGCTTATGCGGTCTCGACGCTTCCTAGGACATACCCATGCTTCTTATTCAAAGTATTTCAAATTTACAAATTAAAAATTTTGAAGGGGGTCTTGTAGAAGCACAGAAAAGAAGGAGATTTTCTATGCGGCTCAAAGTCAACATGGAGCCTCATGCGGCTCAAAATACAGAAAGCTTTATGCGGCCCAACAACAACGAGGAGCCTTATGCGGTTTGAAATCAGCCAAAGCAATAAATACCTCCCTATGTAGCTGGCCATAATTACTCTGACACAAAAGTGACAGCTCTGACAGAGATGACAGCTCTGACACGAAGATAAGGCGTGACGTGCTCCTAAAAAGACGAGAAAATTATAATGACATCCGGCACAGTTCACGAACCAAAGGAGACTCTTCATGCGGCTCAGCTGTAAAACTCTTCATGCGGATCGCCTATGAGACACTCCTTATGCGGCTCAGTCATGAGACACCTCTCATGTGGCTCGATCTTGAAGCATCTCTCATGCGGCTCGGTCATGACACATTCTTCATGCGGCTCGGTTTAGGAGACGTCCTTGATGCGGCTCGGTCATGAGACGTCCTTCATGCGGCTCGGTCATAAGACATTCTTCATGCGGTACGGTTTAGGAGACGTCCTTCATGCGACTCGGTCATGAGATATTCTTCATACGGCTCGGTTGTGAGATAGTCCCTCATGCGGCTCAGCTAGGATACATCCTTCATGCGGCTCGCTATATAATAGTAGATGAGACACGTTGCAGAGATTGACCATGTCTTAACAGTTCAGATTTACTGCAACAAACAGATCATGATTAATCTCAACCAACCCCCTGCTGTTCACTATAAACCGAGTCTCGAGGCACAGTTACAACCATATGGCCCAAAATTTGCCACGTGGCAGTACATCCCATTCCTTATGAATTCCTATAAATAACAAGGTGCTATCTCCTTGCAAGTGGGGCAGATAGACGCACAAAAAAGCACACAAAGCTCAGAAATAGATTCTTCCCTTCATGTCTTCTGAGAGCATTTCTTCACCTGAGCTGAGGTTGCGTTCGATCGTCCAAGGAGTAAGGCAGAGTTGATAACACTTTCCCGAGCCTCTACCGTCACCCCCCAGAATCAAAAATAAACAATTGTAATTAGATTACTTTTCCTAGGTTTTGTTCCTAGGCTCTCTTTTGTACAAGCGAGTTTGTAATTGTGAGTCAAGTTCAGTCCTTCCATAAAATTGTTCTCTTCTACGACGATCAATGGCAAACAGCCACTTGCAGAGAAGATTGGGATTAAATCATGATTGATATCAAATCAGATTGATTTAAATCTTAGATGAAGATCAATTAGACTCCAAAGATAAGATAAAATTCTAAGATTTACTCGGTTGTATCCGAGAAAGCAAATTGGCATGCGCTAGATGTCACCTCATGCGATTATGTTTATAACAAACAGAGATCTCGTTTGAGGGAAATCTTGATGTCCGCCACGTGTCAGCGCCACAGAAGCCAGCACCATACAATTACGGCAGATTCTTTCATATCTCAAGAACCCTAATGCACATCGCCTATGTGCTCGATTCTTTATAAATAGAAGGAGTTCTTCTTCCACCAGAAGGAGAGAAAAAGATCGGAAAAAGACAGAGGGAACATTAACAATCGACAATCTTCAAAGGAACAACGATATCCATCCACGAAGAGTCAACAACCCTCATCCACCTATCAACCAAAGAACCAACCAACCATCTTCAAGGGATCTTCTCATCTAGACAGCCTCTTGATTGGTGGCCCCAGAGGCCCATCAAAGGCGCCAGAGAGCCATAGCAAGGTTAATTCGTCGTCAGATCGTCAACGGAGTAAAGGAGCCGCTGTAGTGCTCGATCTCCACCGTCATACTTTTCCAGAAACCTTTTCTTCCTGTACTTAGAATATCATGTTTAGGACTTTCTTCTTTGTACACAGATACCTTATACGTTTAATAAAGTAAAAAGTTCGTTCAACCTTTTTGTTGCGTCGAACAATATCGTATCGGTCAACTACACAATCTAAATAGTGTAACAGATATGAAATACAACATTTCAACAGTATATCTTGTCTCTGCACCGAGGGATAATATGCAATCTAGAAACGTATATCAATCATAATAAATCTAGAGGAAGATAAATGCACGAAGAGATATCGGATAATGAAAAGATGGAAACAAAATAGTAACATAAGAAAGTACAAACATAGTCTAAAATCTATATTAAATAGTACATATCCTGAATAAATATAACATCCCCAAATATCAAACTGGAGACAAGTCCAACAAACCTATCTACCGGCTAAAATACTACTGGAGGTAAGCCCTCAGCGAGCACTGGCTCCAAGGAAAATCTCCTGGACATGATCGTCAGTCCTCTAAATCCTTTGAAAATTGTTATCATGTCAGGATTGAAGTCAAGAATAAACAATAATAGAAGTTCTAATTAATTGACAAAACTATAAGGCAATGATAAAGAAGATAATATATACGATGAGGAAACATAACTGATGCAATAAAATACTGAAAGGAGACAGGCAATATAATCAATGGAATGTAATCAGTATGAAAAAGAAATGGAAGAGAGTCTATAATATCAGGGATAGAGTAATATAACTGGTGAACTGAATAAGAAAGCTACAATATATAATATATTTTAAAATACCAAGTAGATATGTGATTGGCTTGGGAGATTCTTTTATTTATACTAAGGTATGCTAGCTCAACCATACATGAAGTTGATGATTAGCTAGTAGCCGATGATTTACACTACTTGCTGATAGTTCTTGATCACATACCTAACTAGTACTCCCCCCGCCCTGACTGATACGATGGATCCAACCATGACACGTCAAAAGCCAATGTATCCAATGTTAACCAATATCATCCAATGTTATCCAATACCAACGAGAAAAAGTTTTCAAAACCATTATATTGATTCAAGGTAACATCTCATGACTGTAGATCCAATGACAATACCAATCCATGTCCCATCGTGTCTAGAATCATAAGTAACATTTCTAAATACTTGAATTATAGTAGTAATCAAATAATGGAAACTATCAGAGAATGTACTCGCCTGAGATCGAAATATCAACAATATCTGATACGGTGCCTCGAAGACCTAATATGGAATATTAATGTCAATTTGTATTTTAGACTCATAATCATGGTATGCAAGGTCTTTTCTAGGTCTCCAAGTCTTTTCTAGGTCAAGCTATGTTACACCTAGGTTTTTGGGTCCAACAAAGGTATACAAGTCTACATTAGTCATATCTAGCTAATACCAGTCAATATTAGTTACACTGGATAATTGTGCTAAGGTATCTATACACTAGTTAATACAATATCCTACATATTTAACTATATTGGGTACATACAGGGTCAACAATGTACTACCCTAACAATTAACCAAACACCTACATATGAAACCAACTACCTATGTGTCACGACTCGCTCCAGAATATTCGAATACGTATCGGACACATCCAGCCTACGCTATGAGTCACAACGTAGTAAGCCTTTCTAAACCTTTAATTATCTCAAACTTATATTGATCAGATTAATCACATCAACTATATCGAGATAAAATAGAAATAAATCCAAAGATGTCACTTAGTTATAATCCCAAAGCAATAGTAAACTGGAAGCAAATCCAGCAAAATGAATGTTAACTATTTATTATAAACCAAGTTCAAAAGCGAAATGTAAGCTAAGCTATATGGTATTCCCCAATAGGGACATCCTCTGGGATGTGGGCTAGTGTCTTAGTGGCAGATCCACAGTATGAATTGCAAAGCAACTCCTCCTCAGTCAATTTACCTACAACGATCCAATCAGAAAATGAGCAAAGTATAACCCTACAACTTACAGTTACAGTAACATGAAAATGACAAATATAGAAAGACATGGAAGTAAGAAAATGACAACTAGAATTTGTAATTGCAAGAAGAAATAACGGCTGCAATATGACAAGAGATATGACTATGTAAAGTGATTTTGAAAAGCTAGTAGACATGTGATCGGCTATAATAAGAGAACTTATAACATGTAAATAAAGAAAACATGGGGGTACAGCATTGATTACACGTGCACGATGTCCAGTCAAGCTCGGATGCATGTACTACACTACGAACTTTGATAACATGTTAACTAGACATTTTTCCAACCCATACAAGTGTAAGACATGTGTAAGAGGAATACAACTTGAAACATGTAAGGATAGTACTGTAGCTCTCCTTCCCAAAAAATTTTGAAATATTTTTATATTATTTATTTGATTTAAATGTAATTTTTAGAATTTTATAAATAATTAATTAGTTAATTATTACGATAGATGGTCTTAGTCATAGTTGAAATTTGGAGTACAAGGTGACTAGGAATCATGGCACGGATAGTGCAATGGCGTACTTTGACTAGTGTATTAGCCCTGGTAGGGAAGGCCGAACCATAATGATGTCCTAACTAAGAAAATCATGCCAAGTTACGATTTAACCCCTGTAGATTTATTTAATTATATATTAATTAAGATTATGATTTTAGGAGACCCGGTTGTGCCAATTTAGTCCAAACTGGACCCGAACCAAATCCAAGCCTATGTAGGCATGCAGTGTAACCAGGGATGGCCATGTAGACATTTTATGTGTGTACAATTTTTTTTTAGGACTTGATAAATACTTTTTAAATATTTAATAGTTTATTTAAATGTTGTTTTAGAATAATCGTATGAATTTCTGGAGCCAAATAAATGGTGTATTTGATGAGTTCACCAAAATATATTATTGGTTTAATTTCAGTGTTATTAGGGTTATTATTATTATTAATGTTATTATTGTGGTCATTAAATATATAAATTATTTATTATTAATGGTTATTATTATTTTATTCTCTATCAAAGATATATATATATATATATATATATATATATATATATATATATATATAACTGTATAAAATGTTGGATCGGGTTTGGGGAAGTTGAACTTGGGTCTGCTGTGGGGAAAGACCTATGGCTGGGTTGCTCGGGTTCGTTGTAGCCTGGCCCGAGCTCAGCTGGGCTGGGTTTGTTATAGTCTGGCCCGAGCTTAGCTGGGCTGGGTTTGGCTTCCTTTTGTTTGTTTTTTTTCTTTTTTTTCTTTTTATTCTTTTATTTCTTTTTCTATTTATTATTCTACATATACACCTATGTATACGTTCATATATATATATACATGTACACCATACATTCAAATATAAGGAATAAGATATTATTATTTTATTCTCTATCAAAGATATATATATATATATATATATATATATATATATATATATATGTATGTATATCTATTTTTATATGCCTAAAATGGATCTAGATATGGAGTTTAATTGGTCATGTTTATACATAAATATACATGTGTATACGTGCATATAGATAAATATATGTTAGTATGTATGCATATATGTATATATATATATGTGTGTATATATATATATATACTAGTTGCTAATAGGAAATAGTAATAAGAAAAAAAAGAAAACAGTACAAAAATCCCAACCCAGCAGAACACTCTCGCTTGACTTAATACAGGAGAAGGGAATCCCAGCCCGGCCCGTACAGTACAAACCATAAACCAAACCATAAACCAAACCCTTCCTCCAGATCGCTGCCACCGACCCCGTGGCCCTGCGCGCCATCGCAGCTGCGCCGGCCGGCCACCGCCACCGCGCCATGGCCACGGGCAGGCAAAAACAGAGCAGAGCAGTGGCAACAGCAGTAGAATACGGCCGACCCCAGTTTGTGGAAAGATTTCTCGTCACCCAATGGATCGTTTGTCGATCTACAACTTTGGATATGAACACAATCTATAACTCTTAGAACCCCTTTAAATAGATTTAATTTTCATGCGCTAGGTTGTGCGAAAAATCGAACCAAAGTTCGGTAAAAACCTGTTCGAAAACAGGACCAATAACAGTCCATTCATCCACATTTGAATATCGATTCTGATCGATCTAGTAGAAGATTAGAAATTCTACTTAAACACAGTTATAGACAACATGTCGGGCTCCAGGACCCAATTCACAGAAGTCGATTTTATCGACTACGTGCCGAGAAATCGGATCCCGAAGTTTGACAAAATTCTATTTTAAAAACATAAAAACTCCTCGATACGACGTGCGTTCCGCCAATCCGGGCAACGTGGTCACGAACCGAAAGCATCAAAAGGTGCGTATCGGTTTCGTGGACGTGTGGGCTTTGACGGATTCAAATTGGTTGCGTGTGCGCGACGAATTTGATACGTATCCGTCAAAATTTACCGTATCGACCACTTTGCACAAACTCCAATTACATTGTGCACGTTCGTCAGATCGAGACAAAACTTGTGCCAACAGGACCGTATCGTTTTTCTGGTCATGCATGCCAAGTTTGGTCCAATTCTGAGATAGTTGATCGGATCGTCGTTTTGCGGGCCCCACGATCCGACTCAACGGGCGACTTTGTGCACGGCTCGCCGGAATCCAACTTTGGACATACGGTTGGGTTCATATTGAAAAACTGGACCTATTAAAATATGAATTTAGAGACCATAGACTCTGACACGCTTTTTGGTGCAAAGCGGGTCCAACGATGGACACCGTTTTGGCCCAAAATTATCGTTTTTCCCCTGTGTCTAGAATTGGACTTAAGAACAGGTAATTCTAGCTAATTTGACTATTCTGAAAATATTGATACTATTTATTTCTGATGGAACTGGGGATTCCCAGGACCCTTCCTTTGGTGTGCGTATTGATCGATAGAAAGTTAAACAGATCTAATACGTGTTCTAACCCTTCATAGGCGGAAACTAGGGTTCACGAATTATACCTGCGGCAGAAAAGAGACAAGTAATTTCTGGCAATCTCGAACAGACGACCCCAAGATCTTCTGCACGTATTCCTTCCTGGAGTTGGACGTCGTATGGGCGACGATCTCCCAACCTTTTCTTCTCCTTGGCAGCCCTCTCTTTCTCTCCTTACGTGAATTACGAATTTAGAGAAAGTTTCAAATTTCTTATCAGTAATCTGGTGGCCAGAGAATAGAGGATATATATAGGCTACGGTAGGGACCATGAGAAGAAATTAGGGTTAGGCCTCCTAACGGATCTAGATATCCCGTGTTCAGCCTGAATACACAATCCAGGCCCATTAACAATAGCTCGGTCCACTAATGAGCTATTGTTGCACTACCTCCCTAATCCCATATTATGTTTGTGGGCTCCTTTTATTATATGCTCGTTTTTATTACATGCTCGTTTGGCTTTCCATGTTAAGATATCGTATGTCCGTCTATCAAATTAAGTTACTGACAAGTATATTGATTTGATATCTTTTATCCTTAAGTAGTACCGTTCAACTTTATTTGTCATATCGGATATAATCCACCGACAGGGTTTACATGACAATCCTTATGAGCTCCTTAAGGGGACATCATCAACTCGATGTATCGGGACATGGATTCCATTTATAATCAACAGCCCATCATACATATAATATTATTACCCAATTCATAGAGGTTGTTCATCCATAATGAATCTCACTCTTTTATGAGTCAAAGTAATACACACTGCATATACATGTCCGTTATTATATCCGGATTAAGAGCACAAGCATCTATAATAACAAAGGTGTTTGTTCTCTTATGTAGTCAGTACAAAGAGAACAACCTCAAGTGGTCCTGTTCAATACACACAAAGTGTACTAGTGTAAACCTATAGCCAAGATAGACTAAAACCAGATTACACTACAACCTTTCCAATAGATTGTCCAAGTCCATCTAGGTTGTGAACTATTTATATACTCCATAGGGAACTGATAATATGATCTTCTGTGTGGCACCACACACCATATTATCTACAATATAGAATATCAGACATTTGTATTAACACTTGCAACAAATACAATATGCAAATATTTGCCCATATGATTCTCATTCAAAATTTAAGAAAATAAGGTTACTACAAAAATGATACTTTTAGTATATAACCCTAACAATCTCCCACTTATACTCAAAGTATTGCTTTTCAGTATACTGTTACAAATCTCCCACTTATACTTAAAGCCATACTGCTACACATCTGACTCCCATTCCCTCAACATGACTATCAAAAGCCTTAGCTGGTAAGCTCTTTGTAAAGGGATCAGCTAGGTTGTCGGCTGATGCTATCTTGTTCACAGCAACTTTTCTTTTCTTTACGAAATCTCGTATCAGGTGGTACTTGCGCTCAATATGTTTGCCTGTCTTATGGACTCGTGGTTCCTTCGAGTTTGCAACTGCACCACTATTATCACAATAAAGTGTAGCAGACTTAGGCAAACTAGGTACCACATCCAAGTCCAACAGAAAGTTTCTGAGCCAAACTGCTTCTTTGGCTGCCTAAGAGGCTGCCACATACTCGGCTTCCATGGTGGAATCAGCAATACATTTTTGCTTGATACTCCTCCACATAATGGCTCCACCTCCCAAAGTAAACACATAACCTGATGTAAATTTTCTGGAATCCCTATCTGACTGAAAATCTGAGTCTGCATACCCCAAGGGAACTAAACTATCTGTCTGGTAAACTAGCATATACTCTTTAGTTCTTTTCAGATACTTTAAAATATGCTTTACGGCAGTCCAGTGCTCTTGTCCTGGGTAAGACTGATATCTGCTGACCATGCCTACGGCAAAGCAGATGTCTGGTCTCGTACATAGCATTGCATACATTAAGCTTCCTACTGCTGAAGCATAAGGAACTGCCTTCATGTTCTCTATCTCTTTAGGTGTCCTCGGATACTGCTCCTTTGATAGAGCAATTCCATGTCTAAAAGGTAATAAACCTTTCTTAGAATTTTGTACACTAAAACGAGTTAGTACAGTATCGATATAGCAAGCTTGGGATAAGCCCAACATCCTTTTCTTGCGATCTCGTAGAACTTTGATCCCAAAGATGTGACCTACTTCTCCCAAGTCCTTCATATCAAACTATTTGGATAACCATACCTTTACATCAGATAACACCTTTACATTGTTTCCAATGAGCAAGATGTCATCCACATAAAGTACTAGGAACACCATCATATTTTCGTCATATTTTCTGTATACACATGATTCATCCTGACATTGATCAAATCCATAGGATTTTATCACCTAATCAAAACATATGTTCCAAGATCTGGAAACTTGCTTAAGTCCATAAATGGACTTCTTGAGCTTACAAACAAGATGCTCCTGGCCCTTTTCAATGAACCCGTCTGGTTGCTTCATATAGATGTCTTCCTCAAGAATTCCATTAAGGAAAGCTTTCTTGACATCCATTTGCCAAATCTCATAATCGAGATGAGCTGCAATAGATAAAAGAATCCGGATAGACTTAAGCATGGCTACAGGAGAAAAGGTTTCCTCATAATCGATACCCTCTCATTGAGTAAAACCTTTTGCTACAAGCTGAGCTTTAAAGGTTTCAACCTTACCATCTGATCCTCTTTTTCTCTTATAAACCCCCACTTGCATCCAATGGCTTTTACACCAACGGGTGGTTCTACAAGCTCCTAGACCTGATTAGAATCCATAGATTCTATTTCAGATATCATTGCTTTTTGCCAAGACTCTGCATCTTTAACTTGGAGTGCTTTATTACAGGTAGAGGGATCATAATCTTGTTCCTCAGGGACGAAGTCTGAAGACTCTCCCAAGAACATATATCTATCAGGTTGTATCACAACCCTCCCACTACGACGAGGCACTATCAGTTGTGGGGTTCATCCTCTTGTACTGTTGGTACTGAAGTACTTGGTGTCTCACGTCTCAGTTCTTCTATAATAACTCTACTTGTGGGTTTATGGTTTATCACATAGTCTTTCTCTAAGAATCGGGCATTGGTGCTAACAATGACCTTCTGATCCTTACGACTATAAAATAAATCTCCTTTCGATCCTCTTGGATAGCCTACAAACAAGCGTACTTCTGTACGAGATTCTAACTTATCTGATTTCCCATTCAGCACATGTGCTGGACTACCCCAAATGCAAACATGTTTCAGACTAGGCTTACACCCAATCCACAGCTCTGTGGGAGTAAGAGGTACTGACTTAGAAGGAACCAAGTTCAAAATATAAACAGTAGTCTCTAAGGCATATCCCCAAAACGAATTTGGCAAATCCGAATAACTCATTATTGATCTGACCATCTCCATAAGAGTTATATTCCTTCTTTCGGCTACACCATTCTGCTGGGGCGTTCCAGGTGCAGTCAATTGGGATGCAATCCCAGCCTCTGATAAATAATCCCTAAACTCTCCAAAGAGGTACTCGCCACCACGCTCTGATCATAATGACTTAATATAATTTTTATGACGTTTCTCCGTTTCAGCCTTGTACTCTTTGAATTTCTCAAAGCACTCAGACTTACGGTGCATCAAATAAATATATCCATACCTTGAATAATCGTTAATAAATGTGACAAAATATTCAAAGCCACCTCTCGCTTGGATAGTCATGGGTCTACACAAATCAGAATGAACCAATTTCAACATATCTTTGGCCCTATACCCCTTTGTCGTAAAAGGCCTTTTGGTCATTTTACCTTCCAAGTAGGATTCACAGACTGGTAGTGCCTCTACTTCTAATAAACTCAAAGGTCCATCTTCAACCAGTCTTTGAATCCTTCTTAGGTTAATATGTCCCAATCGCAAGTGCCAAAGATATGTTTGGTTCATACAAGAAGGTTCTTTTCTCTTATTTAAGTTAGATGACATATTATTTATTTTTATAAGTTGCATTGTGGACGAAATAGGATTAATGACATACAAATTATCAACCAATGCACCAGAACAGATAAAATGTTTATTTTTTCTAATAAAAATATTGTCATTAAAATAAACTTAATATCCATCCTTAACTAACATAGAAACAGAAACTAAATTCCTTCTAAGTGAAGGTGCATAAAGACAATCTCTCAATGTCAAAGACTTATTTCTATCAAAAGATAAAGTAACATCTCCTAATGCAACGACCGATACTTTTGTAGCATCACCCATGAACAAGCATATCTCTCAATCACTCAGCCGTCTGGTTTCCTAGAACCCCTGCAATATATTGCAGACATGATTAGTGGCTCCTGTATTTACACACCAGGTGCCGGTAGATAACACCGCTAAACATGTTTCAACTAATAGTAAATAAGATATACCTTCTTTATTCCCTTATTTGAGAAGTGGACAATCAGTCTTCCAATGTCCTGACCCTTTGTACTTGAAACATTTGCCTTTCGACTTTTTCATCGCGCCTTGAGGTCTCATGCCCTTCTTTGCTGAGTTTGCCTATTTCTGAATATTATTCTTCTTCTTACCGCCTTTTGGCTTAGAAGTAGAAGCCTTTTCAGAAACAAAAACATGACCACTCTGCCTAAAGAGAGATTCAGCATCCTGTAGCTCATTTGCAAGTTCTGCCAAACTATACAACCTTTTGTTCATGTTATAATTAAGGCAAAAATTGTTAAAACTTTTAGACAGAGTCCCGAGAATGATATCGACCTGGGATTCCCCATTGATTTCAGCTCCAAGGATCTCCATCTCATTCAGTTGACCCATCATCTTGAGAACATGATCCCTTACTGGTGTACCCTCAGCCATTTTTGTATTCATCAAACATTTCATAGCAAACTGCCTAGCTGCTGTACTCTGATGTCCGAAGAGTTCCTTGAGGTTATACATCATGTCATAAGCAGTGGCCATGGCCTGATGCTGATGTTCTAGTACATTTGACATAGATGCCAGAATGTAACACCATACCATCTCATCTGCCTTTTTTCACTTCTTATAAGCCTCTTTGACCTCTTCATCAGAGTTAGCATCAGGCTTAGGTGGGCATTCCTCAACAAGTACATATTTGTACTCCTCAGCAGTCAAAATAATATCTAAATTACGTTTTCAGTCAATATAATTAGGTCCAGTAAGTTTGTTTTCTTTAAGAATCACCATAAGTGGACTGAAAGAACCCATTTTTTGAAATCCTGAGAATCACATAAATAAAATTATGTAGGGCAAAAAACTTTTTGAATTAACTAAATATTGATTCCCTCAAAACAATAATAAGAAATTCACCAACACCTTGAACACCATAAATTTAGCATGCCACGATAGTGTGGACGTATACAAATTCAACTTTGTTTAAGTAGGTTTTTCTTATTAATTTTACTATCATTTCAACATAACTTTATGACAAATAAAATTAATATGCTGGTCTTGCTCTGGTCATACAAATAATAGCAGTGACTCCGATGGGGAGGATACCATTATTTGTATCTAAGTGTATACCATTACTTAATACTAAGTCCATTATCGTGTAATGCGTTCCTTCAGATGGAGAAGTGAACACATACTAGGTAACTTTCTACAATTATTCCTAAGGAAGTTTGTACTAGTGATCAATAATTCTACTTATTCGATATGGAGGAAAGCACTAAAGCCAACATGCAAGTATAATTACATCACCTACAAACCGGTAATGGAGACCATAGGATTTATACTAAATAAATATCCTCTTCCACTTAGTTATTTAACAATGAGGGTTTTTCTACTAGTTGATATTATGTCAATGTTGTCCATTATTAATGTAGGCTTAGTTTTTCAAAAAAACAACCATACAATAATAAACATGCATAATCTGAAAAAGCAAAATGACAAAAATAAGAGAAAATATCCAACTATTATGGTCATCTTTGCTGCTCCGTCCTCAACTATCCGAATCCAAAATCTGCTGTTGCGCAGATCTATTCGGGGTTCGACCTGCCCGGTCAGGATGCGAGGTTCGGGGCAGCGCCCCGATTTTTTAAAGGGTTTTGGCTGTCGATTCCTTCATCAAAAATCATCTGTCTGCCTCTGTACTGCTTAAAATAGCATCTCGTCCAGTATCAGAAATAGCTACCACCGCCATCACGATTGATCAAAATTAATTAAAACTACATCAATCCTATGCCTCCCGAAGGAGTTCACACATAATCTAGATTGAAAAATTAAAATAATAAGCACGATCAACCATCGTGATTTTAATTACATCTACAGCAACAACAACATCTACGACATGTTCGTGGTTTAAACAACACAATAAAAAACATGCATTGGACCATAATAGTTGGATCTAAGATGCCTGCAAAATCGAGTTAGAACAGATCTACATCTACCGACTATTACACAGCGCAGGTTTTATTGGACAACATGGACGTATCAATCAATACGTAGATCCAAAGTGGCGCTGATACCAATTGATGGAACTGGGGATTCCCAGGACCCTTTCTTTGGTGTACGTATTGATCAATAGAAAGTTAAACAGATCTAATACGTGTTCTAACCCTTCATAGGCGGAAACTAGGGTTCACGAAATGTACCTGCGGCGGAAAGGAGACAAGTAATTCCCGGCAATCTCGAGCGGACGACTCCAAGATCTTCTGCACGTATTCCTTCCTCGAGTTGGACGTCGTGTGGACGACGATCTCCCAACCTTTTCTTCTCCTTGGAAGCCCTCTCTTTCTCTCCTTACATGAATCACGAATTTATAGAAAGTTTCAGATTTCTGATCAGTAATCAGGCGGCCAGAGAATAGAGGATATATAGGCTACGACAGGGACCATGAGAAGAAATTAGGGTTAGGCCTCCTAACGGATCTGGATATCCCGTGTTCAGCCTGAATGCACAATCCAAGCCTATTAACAATAGCTCGATCCACTAATGAGCTATTGTTGCACTACCTCCCTAATCATAAATTATGTTTGTGGGCTCCTTTTATTATATGCTTGTTTGGCTCCCCATGTTAAGATATCGTATGTCCGTCGATCAAATTAAGTTACTGACAACTATATTGATTCGACATCTTTTATCCTTAAGTAGTACCGTTCAACTTTTGTCATATCGGATATAATCTACCTGCAGGGTTTACATGACAATCCTTATGAGCTCCTTAAGGGGACATCATCAACCCGATGTATCAGGACATGGATTCCATTTATAATCAATAGCCCATCATACATACAATGTTATTACCCAATTCATAGAGGTTGTTGATCCATAATGAATCTCACTCTTTTATGAGTCAAAGTAATACAAACTGCATATACATGTCCGTTATTATATCCGGATTAAGAGCACAAGCATCTATAATAACAAAGGTGTTTGTTCTCTTATGTAGTCAGTACAAAGAGAACAACCTCAAGTGGTCCTGTTCAATACACACAAAGTGTACTAGTGTAAACTTATAGTCAAGATAGACTAAAACCATATTACACTACACCTTTCCAATAGTTTACACAAGTCCATCTAGGTTGTGAACTATTTATAAACTCCATAGGGAACTGATAATATGATCTTCTGTGTGACACCACACACCATATTATGTACAATATAGAATATCAGACATTTGTATTAACCATTGCAACAAATACAATAAGTAAACATTTGCCCATATGATTCTTATTCAAAATTTAGGGAAATAAAGTTACTATAAAAATGATGCTTTTAGTATATAACCCTAACAATTTCAGCATTCGGAGACTTTTGTATGTGTTGACTCGTGGCTCTTTGAGTGGTATAGTATTATCGGTTTCATCAGCACCGGACCTCAGGCAAGTACACTTTTTGATTGCTTTTCGATTCATTGTAGTCTATACATTTCATGTTTATACATATGTCCTGCTGCTTGTTGACACGCTCGTCACACGGAGTAGTCAGGAGGAGAAATATCTTAATAGATATGTCGACTACCCAGAAACTATCCCCATGATGTCTATTCATGAATAATAGCAGCTGCATACGACACGTGCAGGGTGCCGGATTTACCCCCTAGCCGTTCACATGTCGAAACAGATATTTCAAATCACATAGATAGTTGTATTTTTTTTGTCTTCTCCACCACCAACCATGTCATCAGTACTTTCTAGTTTTCATCTCTTATATGTTATTTTTATGTCTTGTTAATTCTATTGTATTCTCGCATTGCCATCGGTTTGTGTGCTTGTTCCATTCCTGACTGGAAATAAATATTTTTCAGGTTTAGTCTCGACCACTCTTAGCCCTGGGAAGGCATGGGTATGCTGAGGTCAACCTAGATAGTTGGATTAGCTGTCTTTTCTATTTTGTGAGACAATGTATTTTCTAGCAAATGTGAAGTTGTAAACCTTGTAATTTGTAAAATTGATTTAATAATGTTGATGAGCAATAAATATATATTTTGTGATTTTGAGCATATTGGCCGTGACAGCGTTCTACCGCCGACTCTGCGGTGTAGGCTGGGTTGGACCCGTCTCGTATCCGAAAAGCGGGTGCGGGTCGTGACAAGTACCACTTGAAACATGTAAGGAAAGTACAACTTAAGAAACGCTAAATAAAACTTGAGATACTTGTAAAGAACAACTTGTAGGAAATGTAAGAAACATGTAACGAAAATCTAAAATGCGAAATAAGAATCATGAACAGAAACGTAAAGTTGTAATGTACTTGCCTTGTTTTACCAAAAATGATTGTTGTTAAATGTTGATGTCCAAAGTCTTCAAGCTGTAACAAGGTATAATATATTTTTTTAGTTTAAAGGTTAAGTGTTATCTATGTGTTGTGCTACTTACGGGGTCACGTTTTGCTAGATATGGCACACTAGTCCTAATATTGAACATTAAGACTAACACAATATTTAATACATATAAAAATTAGGTTTTACTAAGTTAAAATCACAAGTCATGGATTACTTATATCTTACAAAAATTTAATAATAATTAAAAATATTTTATTTTAATTACTAAATAAAGTATTTATGAAAAGGGGTACGACAACGTTCATTTAAATAGTTAGAGATGTCAAACGAACATGCTACTAATTTTCATTGGTCAAACTAGGCAAAATAATGAGGGTATTAAGTTTATAGAATTTTTGGACAGAAATTACTATTTAAAGAATTATTGAATCATAAACTATTTTAAAAATAATTATTTACAATTAATTGTTAACAGAAACTAATTTTTACCATATCAAAACTAACATAAAATTAACATATAAATATATTTAAATGATCTACAGACATTATAATATTTGATTCTGTATTTTATTTAATTTTATAGCACTGTTTAATATTTACTAAAAATCAATATACATAAAATACATTAAATAGTACTTTTAGTTTTTTAATCAATAGAAAATATAAATAATAATATTTTTAATGCTAGAAAATTTATATCTAAATACTACATAAGAAAACACTAATTACCTATATTTTTCCAACATTTATTAACAGTATTAAACATGCTTAAAAATTAGAATACACAGTTTTCACAATTTTGTAATTACTAAATAATATATTTATTGAATAAATAATTCTGTAAAAATTATAAATGAATACTACAATTAAATTATTATTTATCAGCATTTCACATAAATTTTACATAGTATAAAAGTATTGATAAAAAATACAAAATTCAGAACATATGATAAAATAATTCAATTTATGTATTATTAGTACTACACACACACACACACACACACACACACATATATACATTTATATATATACAAAAACAAAGCCAGGGTCTCGAACTCAGGCTTCTTAGATGGGTTCTTAACACAGCTGCTCTAACCAATAGGTTAGATTTGGTTCTGTGTTAGAAATAGAACCCAACGCTGTATATATTTCATTCTAGACATTATATATATCTATATATATATATATATATATATATATATATATATATATATATATATATATATATTTTATATATATATATATATATATATATATATATATATATATATATATATATATATATATTTATAAACATGCAAGGGGGACGGCTCGAACTAGGGTCTGTCAGGTGACCACTGGGTCAAGATTGGTTTGATGTTAGCATGCTTGGATCTAAACTATACAAAGGCTAGAGTTTAGTTCTTACCGAGAAAGAAGAAAGAGGTGGTCGGTCGGTTGTCGATGAAGCTCGGCTCGTCGGTGCGGCTCCGGTTGCTTGGGTCGCTGTGTTGCTCCAAAGGAAGAAGATGGTAATGAGTTTTGGTTTGTCTCAACATTTCTCTTTTTATGGAGAAATGAAGGAAAGTTACCAATGTGAAGGGTCGGGGGTTATGGAATGGAAAAGGTTAGGAGTTACGGAATGTAAGAGGTTGGAAGTTACGAATGTATGAGGTTGGGAGTTACGAATGTGAAGGGTCGGAGGTTACGAAATGTAAGAGGCTGGGAGTTACAACTAATTGTTATTTAGAAAAAATATTTTTATCACTAACTGAAATCTCTAAATAATATTATTATTATTATTTCAACAATTTAAATTTAATAAATAAACTTTAAATATTAAAAAAATTAAGAGTTACAAAAGTTTCCTCCTTAAAAAAATTGCTTCCTCAAAATTTCCAAAGATAGGGTACAAACAATCATACCTGAAAAAGGTAAGGATATTCCTTTCTCATCTTATCCTCTCTCTTCCAAGTTGACTCTCCAGAAGGATGGTACCTCCATGCAACCCGGACCAAGGGTATAACAGTATTTCTTAACCTCTTCTTCCTTCGATCCAGTATCTCTACGGGCTGTATCGAGTAGGTGAGGCTAGGTCCAACCTCCAGCTCTAAGTAATCCAAAACGTGAATGGGGTCTGGAATGTACCTCCTCAGCTGAGAAACATGGAAGACGCTGTGGATGCCCTCCAAGTTTGGTGGTAATGCAACTCTGTAAGCCACCTCTCCAACTCAGCTATGTATGGTGAACGGTCCAATATATCTGGGGCTCAGCTTCCCCCCACGACCAAATCTGATCGTCCCTCGAGTAGGAGATATCTGCACAAATACCATATTCCCATCAGTGAATTCCAAGGGTCTTCGACTGCTATCGGCCCAATGCTTCTGCCTGTCTTGGGCAACCCTGAGTCTGTCTCTGATCATCTTGACCTTGTCTGCAGCCTCTGTGATCATCCCTGGTCCAAGCATGACTCTCTCTCCAATATCGTCCCATGAGAGCGGTGTCCTGCTTCGACGTCCGTAAAGTGCCTCGATTGGTGTCATCCCAATGCTAGATTGGTAGCTGTTGTTGTATGAGAACTATACCAAGTGCAGATGATCCTCCCATGATCTGTCGAAGTCCAAAGCGTAAGTCCGTAGCATGTCCTCCAAAGTCTGTATCGTCCTCTCAAACTGTCCATCCGTCTGAGGATGATAAGCAGTACTGAGCTTCAACAGACTACCAAGTCCTTCCTATAAGCTCTTCTAAATGTGCGAAGTGAATCAGCTGTCTCTATCAAAAACTATGTTGACCGGGACTCCATGAATTCGCACTATCTGTCTCATATAAAGCTCCTCCAACTTCTCAGTAGAAAGTCCTACTTTGAAGGGGATAAAATGGGTTAACTTGGTCAGTCAATCAAATATAACCCAGATGGCATCCTTTCCTCCTTGGGAACGAAGGAGTCCCTTGACAAAGTCTATCGTGATGTGTTTCCATTTTCACTCCAGAATGGGTAAAGGTTGTAGTAGTCCAGCTGGCCTCTTCTCTCTGCCTTCAGCTGCTGGCAGACAAGCCATCGAGAAACGAATTTGGCAACATCCCTCTTCATATCGTACCATAAGACGTATTTCCGTATGTCCCTGTACATCTTGTTGTCACCAGGATGTATAGAATACTGCGACTGGTGAGCTTCTTGCATTATCTCCTCTCTCAAACTGCCTTCCGGTATACACATTCTAGTGCCACGCCTCAATGATCCATCATCAGCTATACTAAAATCATCTAGAAGTCCTGCATCTGCTTGTGCTCTGAGTTGACGAAGCCTAATATCATGGAACTGAGTCTCTTTGATATTCTCTATTATGCTGAACTAGATCGGCAAACTCATTATCTTCGTCTTCGCTCCAGGTAGAATGATCTCTACACCGAGCTTCTCCAAGTCTTCAAGGAGATGTTTGTCCATAGTCAGATACATAGCCACAGGGTATCTGCTAAGTGCATCAGCAACAACATTGGCCTTTCTAGGATGATATTGGAGGTCAATGTCAAAATCCTTCATCAACTCTAGCCATCTCCGTTGCCTCATATTCAGCTCTTTTTGGGTAAACACATACTTCAAGATTTTGTGGTCTATGAAGATTTAAAAGATGTAAAAAGTTGTGTAAACGACCGAAAAGTTAGAGAATGGATTTGAGAAAATAGATGACTTTGCACATGTTCGGTTGTGCTTGAGAGAATTAGACGTGTCCCAAATTAACAAGTTATGACCCTTGATTGTATTGAGGCATAGAAAATGAACACTTGTCCCTTGATGCATGAAAGAATAGATGTTCCTTATAAGACTTTGATGGCTGGAATACAACTAAATATCGACGTGCAGCGATATATAATAGACCATGTCGGTAGATGATGTTGTCGCATGAATGACGAGTTTGGGTGGAATATAAAATTATTGGATGATAACTTATATTAATGAGTTAAGTCATATCTACTGAGATGGCCGATATACGAATGCTAGATGATCGGTACCATAGAGATTGAATTGGTGCATAAATAATGAATCTTCTTATGGAATCACAAGAAGATGATAAAAAATGAATGTTGATGGTTAACGTGAATTGCAAAGAGATGACCGTGTTTAGTGCTAGCAAAAATTCATAAAGGATGCTTTCGAAAGAAATACGATTATATAGTTGCCTTATTTTGTTGGTTAAAAGAGTACAAACCGTACAGATGACCTAAGATATGAAAATTGAAAATGTGGCGAAGAGACCGAAGGAAAGGGATTATAAATGATAAACTATTGAGGTAGTAATGTTGGAATATGACTTAAAAATAGTTGGCCTGAATGAATAGACAAAATTTGAGTATAATAAAGTCGGATCAAGCAGGTGATGTTGCATCTATGCAAATAAAAACTGAATATTTGGATGTTCGATTGATAGATTTTTATATGATGGCTTTGAAATGACCCATAAGAATTATTGGATAGATTTTTTTGGTTGGGGGTGAGTCTAGAATCACTTCGTTGGGTATAACCTGAGCATGAGTACGGGTAGATAGACTAAACCCTATAGTGTCAGTTGGTTGCCTAAGTTTGAATTTGTTGGTTATGATATTTTAGTTGTTCGTGTTGGGGATAAGTTCATAAGATTGGAGTAGAGTCCCATGTCCCTTAGATTGGTGGAATCCTAGATTATTTCTGAGATAAGATAAAGTCCCTATGATAAGAATTGGTTGCCTTGAAGATAAGAGATAAGTATGCCCCTATTAGCTATCCATCTCAGATGAGTTAGCTGAATGACTGGTTTAGCTTAGAATAGCTAACCGTAGAGACTTGATCGGAGGCTAAGTTGACTGTTGGATACCCATAGGATGTCCCTATTGATATTGCGTTGGTATAGTCGAAATAAGTGAGATGTGTCGGGATGTAAACTTCGGAATGGAATGAAGATTGGAAAATTTTAATGTTACAGCGTTGGATGGAATAACGGATCATGTTGGTTTCTGAAACTTGGTTTCCTTTATTTGAATGTCGAAAATTGTTAGAACCGGTTGGATATGATTGGTTGGTTTGTTCATATTGAGCTGTACAAATTGATGGTAGTCGCATTAAGACAGACGGAATAACTTCATTAATGGATAATCGGACTAGAATTGAGAATAATTGTACGACGGAATGGGATAGTGCATGTAGTCGAGATCGACGAGAGTGAATACAATTTTGAAATGACCCTCGAAATTAATGATGCTGGAATGAGAGTCGCATATACGAGATGATAATATGTTAGCTTGATCAATACGAGAAAATTTTGAGTACATCGAGAAATTTACAGTTGCAAATAAAGTGTATGGATGTGAATTTGATAAATAAGAATCATGGTATCGAAATAAAATGTGGCTATTGGCTTTATCAACTTTGGTGGTATGAATAACAATGAACTTGAAAAGGAATTCTGGATTCGCTGGAAAACTTGATTTTTACTATGTCAGGATACTTTAGGAAATTTTGGATCGATTGTGGAAAATTACTCGAGTTGGAATTGGTAACATTCATTATATTAATAGTTGGTTGGAAGATTGAATTAATGAAATGAGACTATATGAGATGCTCGAACGGGTTTGCTAGCATTCGAGAATGAAGTTACACCTGTAGCTCATTCGTTCTTTCTATCACTGAACTTGGTTAAAATGCATGTATTTTTAGGATGCCTAAAATATGTGTGTGCTTCCAACTAAGTGCTATACTGAATTCAAATGAAGCCACGGGAGAGGATTATCATGTGTAAGGGAATTGCATGAGTGTTGGAGGAAAGAACAAGGATGGTAAACTATTTTGAATCAAATTGGGATGTTGTGGCAAGATGGTACATTATTTGGAATTAATCGAGATATGCGGAGAAATGTTACATAGTGCAAGTTGATCATGAAAAGTTTCATAAATTCAGTTGGAGTTATGAGGATGAGTTTTTGTTTATGTTTCAAGGACGAAACTTTTTTTGAGTGGTATATATTGTAGTACCCTGACCCGCAAGGTGCCTTATGATAGCTGGTTGGTTCGATGAAGCCTTATTGGACTTGGGGATATGGGAAGGATCGCTCAGAAAACTATGCAATCGTAGCGGGAATCTTCTTATAAAAGTGAGTAGTGTTGAACCCTTCGAAGATCCTTTAGCTTAAAGCTTAATAAAAGGACTCTATGCTATGATTTCGTGTTGAGTTGCTAAATGGTACCTTGTATAGAACCCGAAAAGATAAAGAAAGATAAATAATCACATAACTCGTAAACTATTGTTTCTCAATGATGAATTGTATGCTTACTTGCTTTGCAATAAAATACATGACAGGTGAAGGAACAGTCCCAAATACTTGGACGGTGAGTATATAGAGCTTCAGCTCGATGAATAGATAGTAACACAGATAATAAGCCCGATAACTGGGCAATGAGCATGCTTGGGTTATGACTCAAGAAAACTGTATGATATCAAAGATGTGGAAAAGAGATTGAGTAATCAACATTCTATTATCCTGCCGATGTTGAATATTGATTACACTAAGATCCTGGATTGGACAGTTGGTAATTGTGAGCTCGGTTCAAGGTAAATGGTTGCTAGATGGATGAGAATTGTGGTTTATCTTCATAGTTTTTCTTATCATGTATTATATGTTTTCTTCATAGATAAGTTGTATATACTTGCATAGTGATGGACAACTTGTGCACAAGGTAGTTCCTTGAACGGTACTCCAAGGCCACGGACCCGGTTCATCCTAGGGGGACAAGGATTGGTGTCGACGTACTGGCATCGATATACGGGACCTTCAGTGGGACTAGCTACTCGCACTGTAAGGGGCACTATTATACTAGTAAGACAGTCCAAGATTGCGAGTCGCCAGTGACCTTTATATATATAGGTCCAGTGCTAATGATGTCTTATGCAGACAGAGTAAATTATTACTCAACTACAGGAAAGGATGTTTGGTATTGGTAAGAATCACATAAACGGTGACGACTATGATAAATATGGTATTATTCCTAACAATATCTTATGCAGGCAGAGTAAGTATTATAAATGTACAAGAATGGCGATACGACCGTTGGTAAGAATCACCAAAGGGTGATAACATATATATTTTACATTATGTTGGCTATATATAAGATTCATGCTTTACTTCTGTCTGATTTGAACTACTAATTGACCCAAAGGCAACAAGAAAAACCACTCTTACTAATGCTCTATAACATGATTACTTAGTATTTTCTTCTTAGGTTAGTTGGGCCAGCACCGCTTGCCAGTACATAGATGATGTACTGACCCACGTTTGTGGGCATCTTTACAGGTGCTCTTGTATGAGTGAAATCGTTTGATCAGTGCTTGACATCGTTGGATCGGATAGGTGTGCAGAAGCTCTTCTTGTAAGACGATACATTTTACTATACTGGACATAATGTATAGAATAGTGTAACGCAGATGAACCAGTGAGATTGTTAGCCAAATTGACAAATTCATTGTAAGCCAAGTCAGCATGTTCGGTTGTAAGCCTAAATGGCAAGTATTTCAGTTAGCTATTCAAATGTCATGTAATCTTTGTAAACTCTGTATTCATCTGTAAGTCTTGTAATCGATTACAAGTATCAATTAAGAGATATATTTCAATATATTCTGTTGTGACTTCAATTTATTTGCTTAGTTTGATGCGATGTCGTTGTTTCCTGAGAAATATCGGGAACTGTAATAGTTTTGCCTTATACAAGTATAATCTAGACTTGTACGGCATCACACCTAGTGTTTAGTTTTCGATCTCCTAGAATCGGGGCGTGACATCCCTTCCTTATCTATTCATCTATCCATCACTACTAGAATGAGTCATATTAGTGACATCCAAAAACGTCGCTAATAAGTAAAAATACGTCGCTAAATCAATTTAGCGACGTAATTAGCGACGGAATAAGCAGGTCGCCGAAAAGCCAGTCGCAGATCAAGAGTTCGTCGCCAATCGTCGCTGTTGCGACGAATAGTCTACGACGCTAAAACGTCGCCAACTTAGCGACGTTCGGTGACATTTATAGTACGTCGCCAATTTAGCGACGTATATAGCGACGTCTATTCGTCGCATGTGGTGACATGGCAAGGTTTGCCATGTCAGCATGCTAGATGACATTTAGCGATGGTCCATCGCAGTTAGCGACGTCTAGATACATATTTGCGACGTACTTCCGCGTCGCAAATCCGTCGCCAAATGTCGCAATCCGTCGCTAACATGCTGAAAAATTAAAATAAAAAAATACAATTTTCAAATCCTGCACACTGCACTTTATATACAGTTTAAACAAAAATCCTGCACTTTATATACAGTTTAAACACTAATCCTACACACTGTACTTTATATTTGAATCCTGCACACTACACACTACACTTTATATTCAAATCCTGCACACTGCACTTTACACTTTACACTGCACTTTATATCATCACAAACATCACCACAGACACATCATAGGGCCAATACATGCAACTCATAACAAACATCATCACAGACACATCCCGCATCACAAACATAAATATATTCAAATCCTGCATACTACACTTCACAGACACACATCATCACAAACATCCAATAGAGTCAAATAAAAATGGGAGATGATAAAAAGTCTCCCACCAACAAAAGTGTACCAATAAACAATTTGCCCATAGGGTCAATACATACAACTCATAAAAAAATCAATAAAATCACTAAGGACCCCTGCTGCGCATCTGAGATAGCATGTACTCATACTTCTCCTGTGTGAGATGCACCGTAGGGGCAGTAGGAGGCAGTACAATGTCTGGAGTCGGCGCCGTCGATGGACCGGGAGGACGTATCTGCTCCAGCTCTCGTAGTCGTTTAGCATGCGCAGCAAGGGTACTCACCATTCTCTGAGTACTCTCCTCAATCGAAGTATGTACCTGAATGAGTGAGGCAGACATGGTCCTCTGTGAACCCTCCAACTCGATGTGTCTACGCTCTGTGTTCTGTGTAGACTCGATGAGCGTGTCCAAGCTGGCAGCTGTATCCTGCTGTAGACTCATCAGGTCCTGTATACTGCGCTCGACCGCATCAAATCGTTCGGTAATCATCGGATCATCGGATCGTCGCTCTGCGGTATGGTGATCAGAAATCTGCTGCTGCAACTCGTGACACAGCTCGTCGATCTGACGACCAATATCCTGAGCTCGTGATGACGCCTGCAAAGCTGAGACTGCGCACTGACAGAGGGGGCCCGGGATAACTCTGAAGCCAAATAGGCACCGTAGGATCCCGTACCATAGTACGTACCCTTCTGAAGACCACCAACGGCGATCATCCAGAGGTCGTTCGGCGATGGAGCTGTAGGCGACTGGGAGAAAATACCAGCCCCTCCCTCTGCTGGTGCACTAGCAGCAGCAGCCGCCTCCTCTTGCAGCCGTAGAAACTCGGCCTAGAACAATGTTTGCTAACGTCTAAGTGTTTGCTGAAGTCTATATTGATATATATTTTCCTATTTTCTAAATTATAGTAAATTAATATAAAGAATAGAATGTACATATGCCTGCGTCGCCCTCTCGTCAATGAACTCCCCAGCCCTCCGATGGGTGACCAGGAAGACGGTCACCATGTTGGGGTCCTCACCCTTTTTTACCTGTTAAAATATATTATCTATTATTAGTATTAAACATTCTATCCAACTATATATAAAATGATGTCCGTCATAGGAAACATACCAGACGACGAAAATGCTCCGTCATCGGAATGGAGCTACCACACCACTTACTGGCGCTCGACCGTGCCACCTTGGCCTTGTCAGACCGCTCCTCGTACCTGGCCTCACCGAATCTAGCCTTCAGCACTGCTCTGGCGTGATCCAACCATGGATCGGCTTTACGGAGCGATCACGAGACTTCTGGTCGTGGATCACATCACGGATGAGCTTGCCTGCGACGGCAGAAAATTGGGCCTCGATCTTCGCCGCCCGGTGTGGTGGATAGAAATAGGTCCTCTACAAGAAGTAAAATAGAAAAGTTGTATAATATACACAAATGATTATTAAAATTAAAAAGTAAATAATTGTTTTACCTTGAAGTTGGCCAACCAAAAGGCCTTCCTATCTGCGGGAGCATCTGAGTAGTTAATTCAAGGCCCACCATAGTTCTACCTTAGAAATAACCCCAGCTGTCTCTGTACTGCAGGAGGCCGATATCTATACAATAATAAATTTCATGAATATATATGTACATATAATTATTTGAGAAATATATATTAACTAATTAACTTACTTCGTAGGCCCGTCCGTCCAAATCTTCATACGCGTCTCGTCCGGGGGAGCGCATGGAGGGTCGCTTTCACCTCCTGCCTGGGCAGGATCAGTCTGATCGCCGTCCTCCATATGTTCGGCGTCGGCTCTCCCCATGGAGCCATCGGTAGGAGGAATACTGGACGTGGAAGGAATGCTGGATGCGGGATCAGGAATGCTGGACGACGAGGGAGGAGTCGCCAACCTGCTGGAACTGCCCTGTCCCGGTAATGGATCGGGAACAGAACGGTACACTGGCGTACTCGGAGATGAGGATGAGAGTACGAAATCTGCATCTCCAGCCCGAAGCAGACGGGACTACCTAATATAATATCCTCCGCGTCGTCCTCCTGGTCTAGTCATACCTGATAATAACATATGACAATAAAACAAATATACATATTTATATGATAGACATCACAGATTTTTAAAAAATATCATAGTCACAGATAAAAGTGTCACTAAAGTGTCACAGATTTATCTGATAAAAGTGTCACTAAAGTGTCAAATATGATGATAAAACAAATGTACAGATTTAATCCTCTTCTGAAAATTCATCTAGTTCGTTTAGCTCATCTTCTTCTTCTTCTTCTTTCTCCTCTACATCTTCACTTTTATCTGCATCTTCCTCTTCAGATAATTCTACTTTTTCTACACAATTAAATGTGTAATGAGGAACTTCCATCGTGTCCACTTCTATAATATTTGTTACAAGAGGTAGTTCATCCTCTTGATAAGCTATATCGTCAACCTCAAAGGTATTTCTAGCATTGGTCTTACATACTGCCTACCAGTCCGACCTTGTTGTTCTCCGTTTAGGATAACTTGTGAAGTACACGAGCTGAGCCTGACTTGATAGGCAAATGATTCATAGGCTTGATATCGACGCTGATAGTTTATATCCACAAGACCGTGCTTGTCTACTTTCCAACCTTGACCTTCAATCGGATCGAACCAATCACATCTAATAACACAATCTTAGCAGGCTCTATTCCATAACTATATGTCAGCTCCACAATCTCCCGTAGGATGCCATAGAAATTGTTGCCCGCATCAACATCTTTGTAGTTCGAAGATCTGATACACAAACAGCTATTTTTGGTGGAATCGAGATCCAAAAATTTGTCTCTGATCGGACAAGTTGTTGACTTGAACCTAAACCCATTAACACAGTAGCTTGGCCATATTTTTGCAGCATAAATTGGTCCATTGGCTAGCGTTCTAATAGACTCATTCTCAAGTCTTGCGTATGGACGATCGACCTAAATACCACGAAAAAATAAATTAAGCTCATTCTCAAGTGCATATACAGAAAGGTAATTACAGAGTTCTCAAATCTTACATATGCACTCAACAACGATGGAAAATAACGCCTTATTTCTTGTTCTAGTTCTTCTTCTGTTATGTGTGGCCTACCTGACCTCGCATCATCATTATATATGCTGAAAACAACATCGTTCAATTAATGTAATAGTATAATAATCAACACTATTAAAATAATATAGACGTATTAATTACTTACCCCTCCAGCTTCTTTACTTTATCATCGTCGCAGTTGAGTAATACATACACCTGAGCGGCCCTTAGCTCATCATCGTTCAGATATCTCTTCTTCATTTTACCCGATGGCTTTCCTGGAGCATTGAATACCTTCAGTATTGTATCATTACATTCATGATCTCCGTCGTCGTTTCTGGAAGCTCCCGTCTATTAGTTGCAACATGAGGCTTGAAATACATCGAACAAAAGTTTGTAATCTTCTCGAGAACATAGGCTTCACAAATAGAACCCTCGACCCGTGCCTTATTTTTCACCTTTCTTTTTAGGTGATTCAAATGACGCTCGAACGGGTACATCCATCGATATTCGACGGGTCCACCAACACGTGCCTCATAGGATAGATGAATCGGCAAATGCTCCATAGAGTCGAAGAATCCAGAAGGAAACACCCTCTCTAGCTTGCACAGTGTCACCGCAATGTCCTTCCCTTGCTTTTCTAGACGATCAACGAGCAATTTCTTAGAACAAAGATCCCTGAAGAATATGCTAAGCTCCGTCAATGGATCCCAAACTACCTGCGGTAAAAATTCCTAAAATGCAATCGGAATTAACCTCTCCATGAATACGTAACAATCGTGGCTCTTCATACCCGTCAATTTATTTTCCTTCGGATCGACACATTTTCTCAGATTTGACACATATCCATCTGGAAATTTTAGGCCCTGGATCCACCGACAAAGCCCCACTTTATCCACCTTGTCCAGTGAGAAAATTGACTTCGGCAGGAACTGTTTTCCATTCTCCTCTATCAAATACAACGCAGGGCATTTGCATATTTCTTCTAAGTCCAACCTGGCCTTGGGATTGTCTTTCATTTTTTCTTTTACGTCCATCACATTATTAATTATGTTATCAAACACATTCTTTTTAATATGCATGACATCAAGATTATGTCTGATCAGATTGGTACTCCAATTTGGCAGATCCTAGAATATGCTCCTCTTTGTCTAGTTATGATCTCTACCAAATCTATCGCACTTGTACCCAGTTGTAGAATCTTCGATAGCACTTAGAAAATCTCTAACCTCCTCCCATATCGTGGCTCCGCACCACCTTGGCGGTGGATCACCCTTCTTTACAATACCAGCATGGAATGCATTCCTGTTCCTTCTGAACGGATGATCTTTTGGCAGAAATTGCCGATGACAATCAAAGAAGCACAGTTTTCCTCCGTGTTTCAAGCGGAAAGCCTTAGTACGGTCCATACAATACGGACATGAGAGACGGCTATAAGTGCTCAATCCAGATAACATTCCATAGCCGAAAAGTCGTTGATGGTCCACATAAGGGTTGCCTTCATCTGAAAATTCTGCTTCCTGGAAATATCGTACGTGTTAGCGCCTACTTCCCATAACTGATTCAACTCATCTATCAAAGGCTGCAAGTACACATCAATATTTCTCTTGGGATTGTTCGGACCAGGAATTATAACGGTTAGAAACAAGTACTGAGTCTTCATGCACATCCAAAGCGGTAGGTTATACGGAGTGACAATCACAGGCCAGCACGAATACTATGATCCCGAAAGACCAAAAGGAGTAAAACCGTCAGAAGATAGCCCCAACCTGACATTACGCGAACCTAAAGCAAAATCAGGATACACTCGATCAAAGTGCTTCCAGGCTTCTCCATCGGATGGGTGATCCAACACTCCTTCAATCTGTTCTCGCATGTGCCAACTCATAATTTCGGTTGTCTCTTTCACCATAAATAATCTTTGTAACCGCGACGTTAAAGGCAAGTAGTACATTAAATCGGTCGGTCTTCTTGCACCGGTAGACCTTCCTGTACTAGTTGTCTTATAGCGATCAGTACCACAAAATCTGCACACATCTGCGTACTTGTCGTCTTGGTAGTACAGCATGCACCCATTGCGACAAGAATCGATTTTCTCATATCCCATCCAGAGCAATCTCACCATCCTCTTAGACCGATAGAAGTCTTTAGGTAACTTAGCACCCGCCGGCAAGATCTCTATAATCAACTCCAACACTCGGTTGTAGCATTCTTCCGACATATTAAAATCTGACTTAATGCTCAACAGTCTTGTAACCACCTCCAACGGTGAATGATCCTCACAACCAGGATACAATGGAGTCCTTGCATTCTCCAACAACTCTATGAACTTTACAGCATCGACATTCGGTGCCTCATCAGCTGCATCATGAACGAAACTAGGCCCCGTAGCGTCGAAAACCATGCTCACGCACCCGTCGTCGTATACATGATTATCTGAAACAAAATTAGGTCCCGCATGCATATACGGCTCAACATAACGGTCCGGCTCTGATGCTAAAGACGCAAGTTCTCCGTGTGCGGTCCATTAATAGTAATTAGGCGTGAAACCCCTCGAGTACAAATGATATGTCACTTCCACTTCTGGATAATATTTCATGTTATGACACTTCACACACGGACACTTAATTTTGGTACCGTCCATGTACTGAGGGAATGCCTTATCAAACTGCAGGAACTGCTCTACTCCCGCTATGTATTCATCCCACACACCACCCATTTCATCAGGACGACGATTGTACATCCATGAACGATTCTGCAAGTAGTAATTCATATCCGTTTGAAAATAATTATGCAAAGATGGACACACATGTTCAGCACAATAACTAGTTAAACTGGATAAAGTTGAGTTGACTAAGTCAATATCTTGGACAAACTAGTCAAACTGGGTGAACTTGACTAAGTCTAGGCAATTATCCTTCACTAGACATAGACATGGAAGAAACACCGATATTTGTAGTGTCCGAACTTCCTAGTATATATTATAGTAGAGAGACATGGTAACCGTGTGTAGGGGTGCAACTCAGGCGGGTTGGGTCGGGCTTGAGATAAACCCGAGCCCAACTAGATGAATCATAAGCCTAATCCGAGCCCAAGCCCGGCACGACCTCGGGTTCAACATATGAAGCCCAGTACCAAGCCTGGAGGATGGGGTTGAATTCGGGTTAGGTCGAGTCCATCAGGTAATGTTGACCAACCATTGACTTTCAGTCAATTGGTCAACTCTGGTTTGGTTTTGGGTCAATTTTAGTCACTTTTAGGCTAAGTTTGACTTTCGGTTGACTTTCATTGACTTTTGGTCAAAACGGTCAACCGAGGTCAAAACTAGTCTAAGAGCACTAATCCTAACCATTACCAACCAAGACAATCAATTTCTAACCATATCCTAACACCTTAGACTCATACCTTAGCTTCTAGGCATATGTACGTACTATATGCATATGCAAAATATATAAAATATATATATGTACGTATTACAATAAAAAAAATATATCCTAACACCTTAGACTCATACCTTAGCTTTTAGGCATATGTAAAATATATATATGTATGTACTACATGCATATGCAGTTTTTCAATTTCCTCTCTTTTACTATCCAAACATACCCCTATATAAAGATAGCACCAGCTCTTATGGAGGGTGAGTAGAAACATTTTCTATGAGCCAGTCCATTCTTTCAACACTCCAGTGGTTATTCCGAAAAGGAGCTAGCTTATACAAATAGAATTCCATAAGTTCTATTGACAGTACTGTCACGCCCCAGAAGCAGAATACTGGAGAGCGGGGGCAGACATAGCCAGCTACGTATAATGAAATGGGATCCACTCCACTATACGGTCACGGCTGTCTAGATATATGAGGGTTTATCTACAAGCCATCAGTCTCTTAAGGTCAATAACAAGCCTAGTGTCTCAATCACAAGCAAATAAGTAAATATTACAAGATGTAAGGTCACCAAATATACAATAGTAAGGCATCCCAAACATTACATATTCAGCTGATCATGAAGCTAGTCGTTACAAAATGTGAGGACTAGCAAGAGTTTTAGTCATACATGATCAACCCTAGGTTGCCAATCATGTTACAGCCCGTAGGCAGTCAGTAAGTAAAAATGTACACGAGCTAACACTGGCTCGGCGGCTAAACGCCTCAAAAGAATAATTTTACAATAGAGTGGGAGAGCCAAAATAAACCCACTCGTTGCCAGGATTCCGTCTAGTGGTCACCATGTGGCTGGAAGGTCGGTAGATCCTCTGGTGCTGCTCCGGTATCTGGCCATACAAAACCAGCTGGATCAGACCCCAGAAAGAGCAAGTGCCATAAAGGAGGCTTCACTTAGGAACTAAAACCAGCAATTAACACAAGAGTAAAAAAATATATAAAAGACAGTAATTAAAGAAAAGCAGGACAGGTGATATACGATAAGATAACCATGGGACTATTCAGATAACCAGGTTACAACCCGTAAACCAAACAAGGACCGGGGTTGTAACCCTTCGTCTGAACCGAACTTGGGTTCTCCCACCATTTATCGGCAAGATAAAATAAAAAAACAGGTCATGTGACAATCTTGTACAGAATCAAGACAAGAATAGACTAGTAAACTTTATCCAACATTTCATGGCCAAGCAATAAGTACGGCTTGATACTTTAGCTAACTAGGGTTACCACAGGCCTAGTTACTAACAAGATACAGCGAGATTATTCCACAGCCACAAGCCCTGCAGACCATCCAGGCTATCCGGACGCAATTTGGGTTGAATTCAAGTGCGTACATCGTCCAGGAAACGCATGTACCCTTAGGTGACTTTGAGGGTGCAACACATGACAGTGTGCTGGAAATGTGCCCTATTCGACGGCAGGCTACAGATCCCAAGTGGGGCACCCAGATAACGGGATTACATGTAGCTGGGAAATCTCTTCATGACTACTGGATTATTCTAGCGATTAGCCTTAGTCGATTTCAGTGGGTGCCCCTGACCGTGGTACTCAGGGATCCCCGTCCTAGACATGAAGCAAGACAAGACGGGTTCATTTGTACAAGCACAATCGTCCACGGTGTCCAAGTCATTCAATCTTGTCAAGTCGTGTTATCCGCCACAACAGCATTCGAGATATATTATATCAGGTTTATCATGTCAAGAGTGCGCCACGGCGGGCCACTATCAAGAATTATTATTTCAAGCTATCATGTTAAATTTGTCAGGTCAAGCTATCTTGTCAGGAGTGCACCACGGCGGGTCACTATCAAGTTATGTCATTTATCAAGGAGAGGAGAAACTTGCGCAATTAAATAATAATATAATATAATATATATATTCTTGAAGCCAAAGGGAAACTCTACAACTTTTATGTTGGGAGTGAGAAGAAATTATGACCACAATTCAAGCAAATAAAACATTTAAACAATCAAAGTGGACCCCATGTGGCCCAAAAGTGGGAGAACATACATGCGGCCAAAGAGAGTGGGAGGCCACCCATGCGGCCAGCCAAAGCTTATGCGGCCAGAAAATAACTGTAAGGGGGCCATGCGGCCAGCAAGAAATATTCATGCTACCAGAAAAGATAAGGAAAGATGAACCCGCAATTAAATGCAAGCAAGCCACGTGGATTGCAATACAAACATGCATTAAAATGTATGCAAGGCCACGTGGGTTACAATACAATACAAGCAAAACTTGCAATTGCATGCGGCTGATGGAAGCCATATGCGGCTGGGACTAAAATGTAGCAACAATGCATTAATATAATGCACTATGCATTAAATGCATTAGGGAGAGGCTATGCGGCTGGCTTTCAAGTAAATGCATTAATCAATGCATTAAGGAAAGCATTTAGAAAAAAATGCACCAATGAATGCATAAAAAAAAATGCTTTAGGCATTAAAGAAAATGTATTAGGCAGTAAAGAAAGGCTTTAAGCTAGTGTACTAATTATTCCATGCAAAATGCTTTACTGCTAATGCATTAGTTAAGGCCATGCATGCCTTAAGCTAGTGTACTTACAATTCATGCGGCCATGCATGTTTAATAAGCAAGCAAAGCTTGCTAAAGAGACCCATGCGGCCATGCATGTTTAATAAGCAAGCAAAGCTTGCTAAAGAGACCCATGCGGCCACTAGCTTATGCCATGCAAAAAGAAATAATGTACATAAGAAATGCAATAAATGCTAAGGCATTTGCAGAATAATTCATGTGCTGTTGCACATGGGCTAATGCTTTTCCTAATGGATTAATGCATTAATGCATTAATCCTATCCATATGCGGCCACAGTTCAGTACATGCATTGCATGTGGCTACAATAGAGAGGGGGGAAATTGCATGCGGCCATGCTAATGCTTTTTCCTATGCGGCTCACTCTGGAAAAATGCATTAACAAATGCATTACTAATAATTGCCTATGCGGCACACGTGGGTGCTGATGCATTCCATTCTTAATTCATTAAATAGTGGTGCCTATGCGGCTCACTGATTGTATTGCATTAAATAATGTATGCAAAAATAAATGCTGGCTATTGCATTTATAGGCCATGCGGCTGAGTACAAAAATGTCCATGCGACTCAGCAAAATTTCATAGGTCAAATATGGACCAAACGAAATTCTCTACAACATGGGATCACCAACTTAGCAAAATATGCAAGTTTGATAGATCAAAAACCCTAGAAAACGAAAATACCACAAAGCTAGATCTCTAAAAATTTAACCATGGAAATGAAGAATGCTAAATACTAAAGTGGGTTAGAAACACATGAGGAAGATAATGGAACAATAAAAATGGACTTCCTCCATGAAGCAAGATGGACTTGCCTAAGCTCTCCCTCTCTCCTGGTAGGTGGAGAAGTAAATGGAGGAAGAAGAAGATATGAGTAATGAGTAATAATGGAAGAGAGAGAGAGAGAGGAATTGATATTTATGGTGGGAGTGGTGGTAGGTGGGAGTGGTTCTCCACATAAAACCAAACCAAGCCAAACCCACTAAACCGAACCAAACCAAGCCAATGCAATGCCCTGATGAACCATGCTAATGCAATATGCAAAATAAAACCCAAGGCTAACTAATTATGACAAACCAAAAATACGAGCCCAAAATACGTACATGTATTCCCAATACGTAATACGAGATATAGGCATTACAACTCTACCCACCTTAAAAGAATTCCGTCCTCGAAATTTAATCAAGAGGCTAGAGATTGCAATGACAAGCTATACTAAGCAATCAATCAATCAATCATGCAAGCAAAGAATTCGAAGGAAGAAAGGGGGATATCCTGCTAAGAACCTCTATGCCGGTTCTGGATCTGAGCTTGGACCTGGGCATACTGCTGGGGTCTCTGTAGCTGGAAGGCTAGGGCCTGAGGCGGCAATGGCCTCGGCAATGGATACTGCTGCTGCTGCTGGACTGGGGCTGGTCCCCTTACCGAGGGACTATTCTGGGCCGATGAGGAGGAACCGGCTCTATTCGGACAGGACCCTATCTTGTGGTCTGGTGCTCCACAAGCCAAGCACAATCCCTGTGCTCTGCGACACTCTGAAACAACGTGTCCTGGCTTCCCACAATGATTACAGCCCATTGCGGAAGACTGTTTCTGCTTCTGTTGCTGAGGGGACGTGACCGACGTTACTGAGGTCGCCTGCCTCGGAGTTCCAATTGTCAAAGCCTTGACTGTCGGGGCTGGTGCTGTCGACTGGGTCATCTGGCCGTGAGATCGCTTCCGACCTCCGGTCCTGTCCACGATCCTGTAGGAGGTATACTCGTGCCTCCTGGCTGCTCTCAATACTGCATCAAAAGTCTGATGCTCAAACTGCTCCACTGCCAACAAAATCTCGAGGTGGAGCCCCTGCTGGAACCGCTGGGCTCTATCATACTCGGTTGCCACTAAGGTGGGAGCAAACCGACTAAACCTGGAGAACTCGGCCGCATATCCATCGACCATCCTGCCTCCTTGCTTCAGATGGTGAACTTGGTCTGTAGATCGTACCGAGCCACCGCATCGAAGTACTTGGTCTGGAATCTCTTTCTGAATACGGCCCATGAGATAGGGGCCACTAATCCTATGGCCTGTGCTGCCCACCAGCTGCGGGCAAGATCCAGTAACTGCAGGCGCACCACGACCACCTTCTCGTCTTCTGGGGTCCTAGCTGCTTCTAGAATCACTTCGGTGTCCTGAAGCCACGTGTCAGCAGCGATAGCATCTTCGCTGCCATCGAAGAATGGAGGGTTCAGGCGCTTGAAACTGTTCGCTACACTGTTCCTTGGATGACCGCCTCTGCTCAGAGCATCTTCCACTGCCTGGTGCAAGGCATCTCCTCTACGATCCTGGGAAGCTAACAAGGTCCTGATGAGACCCACCAAAGTGCCATCATCGGGCTCTGCAGGCTGGACGGGCTAAACTGGTGGCTCGGGATCCCCGGTAGGCATGACTCGGGAGGCTGCTCCTGAGTGTTGGACCTGATCTTCTGTTTGTTGCTGGTCCACGGGCGACGCTCGGTCTTGCTGATCGGTAGGACCAGGAACAATGCTGCTGAAGAAGACGACATGGGAACAATAAGAAAGGACCAAGACAGATCAACGATTACAAGCATGTGATCAGGACAAGAATTTAAGGTATCAAGAGGATACGAGCAGAGATTAAGGGCGAGTACTGATTGAGACATCTATTCGATAAACCCTCACATATCTTGATTTACAAGACCTGCATGGGCCACCACTTAAACCATGTCGCGCCCCAGAACCAGAATACTGGAGAACGGGGGCAGACATAGCCAGCTACGTATAATAAAATGGGATCCACTCCACTATACGTTCACGGCTGTCTAGATATATGAGGGTTTATCTACAAGCCATCAGTCTCTTAAGGTCAATAACAAGCCTAGTGTCTCAATCACAAGCAAATAAGTAAATATTTCAAGATGTAAGATCACCAAATATATAATAGTAAGGAATCCCAAACATTACATATTCAGCTGATCATGAATCTAGTCGTTACAAAATGTGAGAACTAGCAAGAGTTTTAGTCATACATGATCAACCCTAGCTTGCCAATCATGTTACAGCCCGTAGGCAGTCAGTAAGTAAAAATGTACACGAGCTAACACTGGCTCGGCGGCTAAACGCCTCAAAAGAATAATTTTACAATAGAGTGGAAGAGCCAAAATAAACCCACTCGTTGCCAGAATTCCGTCTAGTGGTCACCATGTGGCTGGAAGGTCGGTAGATTCTCTGGTACTGCTCCGGTATCTGGCCATACAAAACCAGCTGGGTCAGACCCCAGAAAGAGCAAGTGCCACAAAGGAGGCTTCACTTAGGAACTAAAACCAGCAATTAGCACAAGAGTAAAAAAAATATATAAAAGACAGCAATTAATGAAAAGCAGGACAGGTGATATACGATGAGATAACCATGGGACTATTCAGATAACCAGGTTACAACCCGTAAACCAAACAAGGACCGGGGTTGTAACCCTTCGTCTGAACCGAACTTGGGTTCTCCCACCATTTATCGGCAAGATAAAATAAGAAAATAGGTCATGTGACAATCTTGTACAGAATTAAGACAAGAATAGACTAGTAAACTTTATCCAACATTTCACGGCCAAGCAATAAGTACGGCTTGATACTTTAGCTAACTAGGGTTACCACAGGCCTAGTTACTAACAAGATGCAACGAGATTATTCCACAACCACAAGTCCTGCAGACCATCCAGGCTATCCGGATGCAATTTGGGTTGAATTCAAGTGGGTACATCGTCCAGGAAACGCATGTACCCCTAGGTGACTTAGAGGGTGCAACACATGACATGTGCTGGAAATGTGCCCTACTCGACGACAGGCTATAGATCCCAAGTGGGGTGCCCAGATAACGGGATTGCCTGTAGCTGGGAAATCTCTTCATGACTACTGGATTATTCTAGTGATTAGCCTTAGTCGATTTCAGTGGGTGCCCCTGACCGTGGTACTCAGGGATCCCCGTCCTAGACATGATGCAAGACAAGACGGGTTCATTTGTACAAGCACAATCGTCCACGGTGTTCAAGTCATTAAATCTTGTCAAGTCGTGTTAGCCGCCACAACAGCATTCGAGATATATCATATCAGGTTTATCATGTCAAGAGTGCGCCACGGCGGGCCACTATCAAGAATTATCATGTCAAGTTATCATGTCAAATTTGTCAGGTCAAGCTATCTTGTCAGGAGTGCACCACGGCGGGTCACTATCAAGTCATGTCATTTATCAAGGAAAGGAGAAACTTGCGCAATTAAATAATAATATAATATAATATATATATTCTTGAAGCCAAAGAAAAACTCTACAACTTTCATATTGGGAGGAAGAAGAAATTATGACCACAATTCAAGCAAATAAAACATTTAAACAATCAAAGTGGACCCCATGTGGCCCAAAAGTGGGAGAACATACATGCGGCCAAAGAGAGTGGGAGGCCACCCATGCGGCCAGCCAAAGCTTATGCGGCCATAAAATAACTGTAAGGGGGCCATGCGGCCAGCAAGAAATATTCATGCTACCAGAAAAGATAAGAAAAGATGAACCCGCAATTAAATGCAAGCAAGCCACGTGGATTGCAATACAAACATGCATTAAAATGTATGCAAGGCCACGTGGGTTACAATACAATGCAAGCAAAACTTGCAATTGCATGCGGCTGATGGAAGCCATATACGGCTGGGACTAAAATGTAGGAACAATGCATTAATATAATGCACTATGCATTAAATGCGTTAGGGAGAGGCTATGCGGCTGGCTTTCAAGTAAATGCATTAATCAATGCATTAAGAAAAGCATTTAGAAAAAAATGCACCAATGAATGCATAAAAAAATGCTTTAGGAATTAAAGAAAATGTATTAGGCAGTAAAGAAAGGCTTTAAGCTAGTGTACTAATTATTCTGTGCAAAATGCTTTACTGCTAATGCATTAGTTAAGGCCATGCATGCCTTAAGTTAGTGTACTTACAATTCATGCGTCCATGCATGTTTAATAAGCAAGCAAAGCTTGCTAAAGAAACCCATGCGGCCATGCATGTTTAATAAGCAAGCAAAGCTTGCTAAAAAGACCCATGCGGCCACTAGCTGATGCCATGCAAAAAGAAATAATGCACATAAAAAATGCAATAAATGCTAAGGCATTTGCAGAATAATTCATGTGCTGTTGCACATGGGCTAATGCTTTTCCTAATGGATTAATGCATTAATCCTATCCATATGCGGCCACAGTTCAGTACATGCATTGCATGTGGCTACAATAGAGAGGGAGGAAATTGTATGCGGCCATGCTAATGCTTTTTCCTATGCGGCTCACTCTGGAAAAATGCATTAACAAATGCGTTACTAATAATTGCCTATGTGGCACACGTGGGTGCTGATGCATTCCATTCTTAATTCATTAAATAGTGGTGCCTATGCGGCTCACTGATTGTATTGCATTAAATAATGCATGCAAAAATAAATGCTGGCTATTACATTTATAGGCCATGCGGCTGAGTGCAAAAATGTCCATGCGGCTCAGCAAAATTTCATAGGTCAAATTTGGACCAAACGAAATTCTCTGCAACATGGGATCACCAACTTAGCAAAATATGAAAGTTTGATAGATCAAAAACCCTGGAAACCGAAAATACCACAAAGCTCGATCTCCAAAAATTTAACCATGGAAATGAAGAATGATAAATACTAAAGTGGGTTAGAAACACATGAGGAAGACAATGGAACAATAAAAATGGACTTCCTCCATGAAGCAAGATGCACTTGCCTTAGCTCTCCCTCTCTCCTGGTAGGTGGAGAAGTAAATGGAGGAAGAAGAAGATATGAGTGATGAGTAATAATAGAAGAGAGAGAGAGGAATTGATATTTATGGTGGGAGTGGTGGTAGGTGGGAGTGGTTCTCCACATAAAACCAAACCAAGCCAAACCCACTAAACCGAACCAAACCAAGCCAATACAATTCCCTGATGAACCATGCTAATGCAACATGCAAAATAAAACCCAAGGCTAACTAATTATGACAAACAAAAAATACGAGCCCGAAATACGTACACGTATTCCCAATACATAATACGAGATATGGGCATTACAGGTACAACGAGCGTTCACTGAGAGGGTGGAAACCACACACACTGCATAACTAGTCCTACCCTTCAGTTAACCAACCAGCAAATGCATATAGTTATAACAGTCCTCTCACCTTCAAATATTTGCTTCTCTTAAAATTCACGTTCTTTATAAATGAGTAAAACACCACCCTCTCATCCTTTCAAAAATTTACCAGGATGTCCTAATCCATGCTATATTCCCTATTATCATTATGCAATGGGGGTGAGGACACCCACAGATTTTTCATATCACCATTATTTCTCTGATCCTTCTAATTTTATACATACATATACATGTTTTCATTATAGGTTCCCAAGCTCACAATTAGCCCATATGACTCATCATTTCCCTGTTTATGCACACAACATAGATTATTTTTGCTCATAACCATTTTCAAAGCCACACAACAATGAACTTGGTAATGTCCCTCAAACACACACAATAGCTGCGTGTGTGTCCGTGTGTATATGTGTGTGTGTGTCCGTGTGTGTGTGTGTGTCTGTGTGTGTAATGCCCCAGTCCCAAAATACGTAGGACTAGGAAAGTAGACATGCCAGCTGTATTCATACGAAGAACATAGGCCTCGTATGGATACATAAGCTGTGAAATGTAGTAGAACCATAACTAATCTCATCCACATAAAATAAATGAATAAAAGATATCATATACTCAACTATGATATTGTCATTTGGTACATGTAGTTGGGCGGAGACAAACCTACTACCAACAAATAAGGGAAAAATACATGGAAAATAAAATGAGTTTGGCGAGCGAAGCGAAGACGATCCAAGTGCAATCATCCTCGAAGAAATAGAGAGGATCACGGCTAGAGCTAGAATACCTGCGACAGACAAGAGCACACACCTGGAGAGATAACCAGGTCCTCAGAGGGACGTAACAAGACACATAATATCATGCCATATAAACTGAATAAATATTGCTCAAATAAATAAGTCAATTGAATTATAACATGGTCCAATACACACCTATTGAACTAGCTTACCATCCCCCTAACCAAACAATGACAGGAGATGGTAAACTAATTCACAGTGACGTATCTTTCCATGCTATAAATCCAATATGGTATCCGGATCCCAACAAGGTTCAATACCTTCTCATCGACGTAGTAAGTCACACCTACAACCAAATAAGGACATGATATGTCGAACTAATCTGTGACAAGTTATTGTTCCAAGCCACGGTCAGATACAAGTACCCAAATCAAAAGTACTCGTACCTAACGGATAAAGGTGCCTAACCGTTCTAAGTGAAATGTAGTTAAGAACAATCCTTCGTACGCAGGGGCCCTGGCTAAATAGGATCGGCATAGTCCCCCCTTGGGGCACCAGAGGCCCAATCAATAAGAGCATAACGTTCCGCACAACGTCAGTGGCCGTCAGTAATCATGGGTAATCTGACCCGCGTCTCCGGCAGAGCTCACTTGTTACAAAAGGGAAAGTGCATCGAAGCCCATACGCTAAGGAATTATCCTCCCCGCCCAATGCCTACTATGTTGTATCCATAACATAAAAACTCTATTAACCGCTAAGTCAAACTAAGCATGCAACCTTTATTAGCGGTTAATCCTATCGCAGGGCTTATACCTACCGGTGGCCAGTCAGTCATGCATGTCCGTGTTCTATATGCGACACACAACTTCGTGGTACAACGTGTCAAGGCCAATAAATGCAACACATAAGGTGGTCTTTTAAATCTAGGTTTAGTGTGTAGAAAAATAATACATAGCAGGAAATATAACTGAACAGTAAGTTCTAACAGGTTATGCCATATATCATAGTTTATTTTGCATAAAAAAAATAATAAACAATGCATAAAATATGAGCTAAAATAAATAAACAAAAAATGGTAAGGTGTCTTGCCTGGTAGGACGCCTGGTGTGTTGCGATAATCACGGTGGCACGAACTGCGAGTTCGGTGCGACAACTATGCAAGGTGACCTCTGATGGTGGCAAGGACAGTTTCATCGGGTCCAGGACAGTCAAGTTAGCTAGGGTCTATAAGGAAGAGGTATGGTATTGGCATGGAATAAGAATAATGGGCTAAATCACGAGATGGAGAAAATCGAAGGGAGTCAAATATTATATATAATTTTAGAAAATATTTGATAATATTTGAAATACAAATTATTAGACAAAATATGCTCTCAAACAAATACTAAAAAAAAATTGAAAGTCATTTTAGGACGAACTCTAAGTTTTGTCAAAGTAGTATTTTAGTTTGAAACCTATATCCCTATAAATCAAAAATATTATAAGGAAACAAAATAATAAAATTAGTTAAGGCTAAGACCCATATTTTGTAAAAATAAAGCTATGCTTTTTATTGACTATCAAGAAATATTTAATAACATTTTAAAACTATATTATATATATATATATATATATATATATATATATATATATATATATATATATATGACTCTCAAAAATAATAATAGTGTTAACAATCACACTAATAATATTAAGACCAAATTACTCATAATAATATCATAAAAATGATAATATTCATTATTATTATTGTATACCATGTGAAATATATATATAACTATTTTCTAAAAACAATAATAAAGTAATAAGAATCACATTATAAAAATAACAATAATAATAATAATAATAATAATAGTAATAATAATAAAAATAATAATAATAATAATAATAATAATAATAATGATAATAATAATAGTAATAATAATGATAATGATAATGATAATAATAATAATAATAATAATTAGAAAATTGTATATAACTATACTAATTAAAACAAATTTTCAAAGTTGACACTATAACAGACAAAACCAAAAATACACTACGACTTAATAGTGCAAGTAGGGAACAATAAAAATAAGGACAGCTGTTCTCTCAAATAATAATAAATAAATAAAAAATACTAATAAATACCTTTGTGTTCTCCTTTCTCTCTCTCTCTCTCTCTCTCGAGAGAGAGAGAGAGAGAGAGAGAGTGCAGAAAAGAAAAAAAACCCCCAAAGACTAAGCAGAAGAGAGAAGTGAGGAGTAGCGGAAGGAGCTAAGGAGGGGAGAGGCGGCGGTAGGCGGAGAGGAAGGGAAGAAGGGTGTGGGAGCGGGGAACTGGGCGGCAAGGGGCGGCGAACCAGCTCGGGGCGGCGTCGGAGTGAGGGTGGCCGGCGAGCGGGGGTAAGCTCGGGCGCGATAGAGGGTTTAGGGAACAGCGGGACGAGGAGGAACGGGAGATGGCGCGGTGGCCCGACGACGAAGGAAGAGGAAGGGGAGACGGGGGACGGCGGCTGGTCGGGCACGGCGGAAAGTCGCCGGCTCACGGGGACGCGGGCGGATCTGTTCGTCTCTGTGCGACGCACGGAGGCGGCTGGAGAGGTGAGTCTGTCAATTAATTTACGGTAGTGGTAGTGATGATTTTGTGGCGTGGGTTTGGGTGCGAAGATGCCGGCCACAGCGGGGTGGCCAGTTGCCGGATTTGGGTTAGTATTGGTGGTGGGGTTTTGTCGGATGGTTCGGCTGGTCGAATCAGGTTGCGATGGTGATGGCTGGTGGCGACGGGCTGGGTGATAGCGAGGAAGAATAGGGAGGTAGTGGCTGGGTCGGTCGCGGCAGCGGACTCGACGAAGGTGGATGGTGACAGGACGGTGCCGCAGGAAGATGGTAGAGATAGGTTTAAGATTGGATGGTGTCGGGGTGTTCGACACGAGAACTCAATGTAATTGTAATAGATGGAATAAGATTTTTGGATGGTCACAGACACGATGCACACACACTTTTGGATGAATGATATTTGTGGATGTGAGAAATTTATGGAGGAGTACCTGCCTATTTATAGGACGTGGAAATTCTCAGTTGGATAAGGATTAGGATTTTAAATCTCCCATAGATCATTCATCTACTTAATTTAAATCAAATCAAAATTACTATCCAAATCTAAATCGATTTAAATATAATTGAATTCCATCCTTAGTTTAACATCAAATAAAATAAATCAAATTCAATTATAGATATTAATTTACTATTTAAATCAATCCATAAAATCAAATCAAGATTTAAATTGCCATAAAATTTCAAAATATGTTTTTCCAAAAATACTATAATAATAATTTCGAAAATACATTATTATTTACAAATAAACATAATAAATATTTATGAAATATATATATATATACACGAAGAATATTATTTATTATTAATAACTGTTTTTACGAAAGACTTTTTATAAATAAAATAAATAAAATAACGAACTTGAAAATGTTGGTATGATAGCTAAAATAATTATTACATATATTATTTTGCAACCATAAAAATGGAAAAATGTTTTTCTAAAAATATGTATGCTCACACATATTCGCATTCGTCGAGCAATTTCGAAAAATAAAATCTCTCGTGCGCGACGTACAATACGACTACGCGACGTATAATACAAAATTTGAAATCAGTACCAAATTTAATAAAAAATAGTAGAAATTTAGGGGTTTTACATCCTACCCAATTTAAAAGAATTTTGTCCTCGAAATTAGGTATAAGTAGGGGGTGAGAAGGTACAAGGGGTATATCGGTAATGAGAATATGACAAGTCTTCGAGCGAGGCAAAGAAACAACGCCTTAACATAAATAAGCATTTAGTAGGTCATGATTTTGAAAAATTCAAAAATAGTCATGGATATGGAGGGTTGCTAGTTAAAGCAATAAAATCATGATAACACGAATTGAGTGATAACACGAATTGAGTAGATCAAGGGAATTTATTTTAGAGTCTTTAGAAGATGTAGTTCCTTGGAAGGAAATTGGGTAGTGGACGTCCAGGTCTAAGGCATGGAAATTGGAGAACGATTGGGATTATTCAATGATTTAGAAGATCACTATGGTAGGTTTAGGATCAAGGGAAAAGACAAATAGTTTTAGGATGAGGTTATAGCCACGGGTTGGTAATGGCTAATTACAGTGGTCATAAGTGATCGGGTAACTAAAGGGAATACTCGGTACGAGGGATTTCGTCCTTCTACAATAGGAGGAAGAAGAAAGCGATAAAGGGTTCCAAAGGTGATATTATCGAATATGAATATGTGGTTGAAAGACGACCAAAAAATTTCAAAGAAATTGTCAAGGCAGCCGTAGATGGGTTTAAAGGCCAAGTTTAATTATGTCCCATCCACGTAGAATAATTGACAAAGGCGAACCAAAGTGCACTTGGTTGATTAGACCATTATGCACCGGTTCTGATTAGATAATATGTTAGTGAGCGCGCTCAATAGCATAAGTCATGAACAAACTCGATAAATGGATGAGTTTATAAAACTAGAATATAGTAGCAACATTAGTCAAGGTGGTAAAAACATAGGCAAGGGAGACTAAGATTAGAAGAAAGTAAAAATTGGTTCAAACTTCTAAAGGATATAAGTCATGTCATGTGATGGTCTTCATACAGTCATCATATAGTCTTCTTGTCCAAGTCTTTGGGTGGCTAGATGGGTTAGGGTCCTCTAAAAATCTAAGTAAACTTACTAATATAGGTCACAAGGACAAAGGGATTGTTAGGTCATAAGGCATTCTACCCAACTTTAAAGAATTAAACTAACGGTGTTTTGAGACAACTTAAACATGTCTAACTAATAGGGTCACCTTTCTAACCTCTAGCAAGCACGAAGGGAGGATAAGAATAATGATAGAAGGAATCAAGCAAGATGCAATCGATGAGTCGAACGGTAGTTCGAATATAGAATCGAGGAAATAGGTCGAGTATGTGGATGAGATCCTAGACTTCTAATCCTATTCGCAGGCTTACTTGGTACGGTAAAGTAAACAAACAATTTATCTTGACCTGCATGGACCACCACAAAAATATGTAACGCTCCAATCCCAAAATACATAGGACTAGGAACGTAGACATGCCAGCTGTATTCATACGAAGTACATAGGCCTCGTATGGATACATAAGCTGTGAAATGCAGTAGAACTATAACTAATCTCATCCACACAAAATAAGTGAATAAAAGATATCATATACTCAACTATGAAATTGTCATTTGGTACATGTAGTTGGGCGGAGACAAATCCACTACCAACAAATAAGGGAAAAATACATGGAAAATGAAATAAGTTTAGCGAGCGAAGCGAAGACGATCCAAGTGCAATCATCCTCGAATAAATAGAGAGGATCACGGCTAGAGCTAGAATACCTATGAAAGACAAGAGCACACACCTGGAAAGATAACCAGGTCATCAGAGGGATGTAACAAGACACATAATATCATGCCATATAAACTGAATAAATATTGCTCAAATAAATAAGTCAATTGAATTATAACATGGTCCAATACACACCTATTGAACTAGCTTACCATCCCTCCAACCAAACAAGGACAGGAGATGGTAAACTAATTCACGGTGACATATCTTTCCATGCTATGAATCTAATATGGTATCCGGACCCCAACAAGGTTCAATACCTTCCCATCGAAGTAGTATATCACACCTACAACCAAACAAGGACAAGATGTGACGAACTAATCCGCGAGAACTTATTGTTTCAAGCCACGGTCAGATATAAGTACCAAAACCAAAAGTACTCGTACCTAACGGATAAAGGTGCCTAACCGTTCTAAGTGAAATATAGTTAAGAACAATCCTTCCTACGCATGGGCCCTGGCTAAATAGGATCGACATAGTTCCCCTTTGGGGCACCAGAGGCCCAATCAATAAGAGCATAACGTTCCGCAGAACGTCAGTGGCCGTCAGTAATCATGGGAAATCTGACCCGCGTCTCCGGCGGAGCTCACGGGTTATAAAAAGTTTTTGCATCGAAGCCCATACGCTAAGGAATTGTCCTCCCCGTCCAATGCCTACTATGTTGTATCCACAATATAAAACCTCTATTAACCGCTAAGTCAAACTAAGCATACAACCTTTATTAGCGGTTAATCCTATCGTACGGCTTATACGTACCGGTGGCCAGCCAGTCACACATGTCTGTGTTCTACATACGATACACAACTTTGTGGTAAATGTGTCAAGGCCAATGAATGCAACACACAAGGTGGTCTCTTAAATCTAGGTTTAGTGTGTAGAAAAATAATACATAGCAGGAAATATAACTGAACAGTAAGTTCTAACAGGTTATGCCATGTATCACAGTTTATTTTGCATAAAAAAATAATGAATAATGCATGAAATATGAGCTAAAATAAATAAACAGCAAATGGCAAGGTGTCTTGCCTAGTAGGACGCCTGGTGTGCTGCGATAATCACGGTGGCACGAACTGCGACTTCGGTACGACAACTATGCAAGGTGACCTCTGATGGTGGCACGGACAGTTCCATTGTGTCCAGGACGGTCATGTTAGCTAGGATCGATAAGGGAGAGGTATGGTATTGGCATGGAATAGGAATAATGGGCTAAATCACGAGATAGAGAAAATCGAAGGGAGTCAAATATTATATATAATTTTAGAAAATATTTAATAATATTTGAAATATAAATTATTAGCCAAAATATGCTCTCAAACAAATACTAAAAAAATTGAAAGTCATTTTAGGACGAACTCTATGTTTTGTCAAAGTAGTATTTTAGTTTGAAACCTATATCCCTATAAATAAAAATATTATAATGAAACAAAATAATAAAATTAGTTAAGGCTAAGACCCATATTTTGTAAAAATAAAGCTATGCTTTTTATTGACTATCAAGAAATATTTAATAACATTTTAAAACTATATTATATTATATTATATTATATTATATATATATATATATATATATATATATAAAAAAAAAAATATATATATATATATATATATATGACTCTCAGAAATAATAATAGTGTTAAGAATCACACTAATAATATTAAGACCAAATTACTCATAATAATATCACAAAATGATAATAATCATTATTATTATAATACACCATGTGAAATATATATATAACTAGTTTTCTAAAAACAACAATAAAGTAATAAGAATCACATTATAAAATAACAATAATAATAATAATAATAATAATAATAATAATAATAATAATAATAATAATAATAATAATAATAATAATAATAATAATAGTAATAATAATAATGATAATGATAATGATAATAATAATAATAATACTAAAAATTAAAAAAATTGTATATAACTATACTAATTAAAATAAATTTTCAAAGTTGACACTATAACAGACAAAACCAAAAATACACTATGAATTAATAGTGCTAGTAGGGAACAATAAAAATAAGGACAGCTATTCTTTCAAATAATAATAAATAAAAAACAAAAAAATACTAATAAATACCTTTGTGTTCTCCTTTCTCTCTCTCGAGAGAGAGAGTGCAGAAAAGAAAAAAAAACCCAAAGACTAAGCAGAAGATAGAGAAATGAGGAGAAGCGGAAGGAGCTAAGGAGGGGAGAGGCGACGGTAGGCGGAGAGGAAGGGAAGAAGGGCGTGGGAGCGGGGGACTGGGCGGCAAGGGGCGGCGGACCAGCTCAGGACGGCACCGGAGTGAGGATAGCCGACGAGCGGGGGTAAGCTCGGGCGCGGCGGAGGGTTTGGGGAACAACGGGACGAGGAGGAATGGGAGATGGTGCGGTGGCGCGACGGCGGAGGAAGAGGAAGTGGAGACGGGGGACGGCGGCTGGTCGGGCACGACGGAAAGTCGCCGGCTCACGGGGATGCGGGTGGATCTTCTCGTCTCTGCGCGAATCATAGAGGCAGCTGGAGAGGTAAGTCTGTCAATTTATTTACGGTGGTGGTGGTGAAGATTTTGTGGCGTGGGTTTGGGTGAGGAGATGTCAGGCCCCGATTTCGTAGAATTGATAGTCGTCCCCCGGGCGTGATGCCGTGCGAACCTAAGTTGCGATCGCACAAGGCATAGTCATAAGGTTATCCGAAACACAACATCAAGTTAGAGTACGCAGAGAAATTGAATGACACATTTGAAATAGAAATAGACTTTTCTATTGATAATAAAAGAACTTTACATGGACTTCTTTACAATCATTGCCGCACGGGCTACAACATGACTCGACTTACAAAATGAACGCCGATGAGATAGTCGTTCCATACATTACATCTCTTTTTATAAGCAAAAACTATTACGCTTTCCACCTGGGATTGAGAAAAGCTGTGCCGCCATCTATTCTTCTTTATACTGTGTGCGGAGTCTTCAAAAGGATTTCAGAAACACAAGCCTTCACACGCGGACGAGGCTTCAAAAGGGTTCGCTTCGTCTTGAGATTTCAGGTGGTACGCCCTTCGTGATTCTGGGTACCTGTGTGGAGAGCGAGGATCAGTACATTACACTTTGTACTGGTGCGTGGCAAGTTAAGTTCCAAGCTCTCATTTGGTTGATGAGTTTATATGACTTAGTTCATGAATGTTTCTAACCATCCTAATGAATTTCAAGTGAGCAATGACAAGCATAATGTAATTTACGTTAGAACTTACCCACGGTGGGCCGTGCCGCGCCTTATGAGACTTACCATGTTCTTCCCTATCAATTGTTATCATTTTTCATGCCAAGTACAATATTACGTGTGATTGGTCACTGACACCACAAGCCATCCTGGACTTATAGCTTTGTTAGTCGGGGCCCTTTCAATGCAAGTAGCGAGCCCCGCTGAAAGTCCCCGCCTAACCCGTGCTATCATCCAGCACAGCTATACCGTGTTTTCTCCTACGCCGAGTCGATCCCGTGGCCCCGGGTTGTTGCTCGAGGAAATTTTCTCCCTGTCGACAAGTTGTCCAATGACCGAGTTATGACATTATTCAGTTATTAAGGTATAGCCTTTGTTCTCTTTGAAACTTAATCATTTTACCGTGCTCGTGCCCTTGCATTCATTCTTTCTTCCACAACAACACTATCGATTTACTCAAGAAGGGGTCGAGAAGAGAAGGGTCAGCCACTAACCTTGAGTTTACTTCGGCGAGAGAACATGTTGGTCGCGCTAGACGTCGCCTACGCGATTACCTAAAATTGCACAAGCAACCATTAGAACACTGCATTATTCAAGGAGTTCGATAGAAAATGCGAGTTCGAAATGCAAGCCATGAAAACCATCGAAAACATTCACGAAAACGCATTCAGAAAACAAAGCCAAAACCAACGCAAGCGGCGTAAAAAGCAGAGCAACGGGAGGTCTCTCCCGACTCAGCCGCAGAGTCAATCCTCGAGGCACAACCCGCTGAATATGGGACTTGGTTCCGAAGAAGACATTCCATAACGAGGAATGGATCTTAATTCAACCGTTCGCGTTCGATCGACTCGGTCGATCCCGACCTATCGGTCCCGATCGAATCGATAGCGACAGTGTTTCTTTCTCGCGCTCCCCGTGGATAAGTACGGGGCACGATGTAAGGACGGGGCACTACACCATAACCAACTAAGAAAAAGTTTTGTCCTCGAAACTTAAAATAGAACCTACCTCTATGAGAACAATGAAGGAAACTTTTCCTTCATTTCTGACTCAAGCTCCCACGTCGACTCTTCGACCGAGTGGTTCCTCCAAAGGACGCAGACGAGGGGAATAGCACGGTTGCGGAGAAGTTTATCCTTGCGCACCAAGATTTGCACCGGCTCTTTGACATATGACAAGCCCACCTTCAGGTCCAGCTTACCCAAATCCACAACATGGCTCGGATCATGCACGTACTTCCGCAATTGCGATACGTGGAAGACATCATGTACCTTTAACAATACAGGCGGCAAGGCGATTTGGTAAGCTACCGGGGCGACTCGCTTCAATATTTTGAACGGGCCAACAAATCTTGGGCTCAATTTCTCCTTCGCACCGAACCTGGAAACTCCCCGTATGGGCATCACTTTCAAGAATACATGGTCGCCTTCCGAGAACTCGAGGGGGCGTCGATGCGTGTCGGCATAGCTTTTCTGCCGGCTTTGTGCTATCTTCAATCTCTCTCGTATTAACTTGACCTTCAGCACGGTCTGCTCCACCAGCTCCGGACCAAGTATCTGCCGTTCCCCGACTTCATCCCAGCAAATGGGCGATTTGCACTTCCGGCTGTACAAAGCTTCATACGGCGCCATTTTGGATGCTGGACTGATAGCTGTTGTTGTATGCAAACTCGGCCAGCGGTAGATGGACGTCCCAACTTGACTTCAAGTCGATCGCACAGAGTCGTAACATGTCTTCGAGAATTTGGTTCACCCGCTCTGTTTGGCCGTCAGTCTGAGGATGATAAGCTGAGCTGAACTTCAACTTGGTCTCCAGTACTGAATATAGACTACTACAGAAGCGCGCTACGAACCGTCCATCCCGATCAGAGACGATAGAAACTGGGACCCCGTGCAGCCGAACTATTTTATCAAGGTATATCTGAGCAAGGCGGTCGACGCTCCAAGTAACTTTGATGGCGATAAAGTGCGCTGACTTGGTTAGTCGATCGGCGATGACCCAGACGGTATCGTTTTCCCGCGACGTCCTCGGCAAGCCAACAACGAAGTCCATAGTGATGTGATCCCATTTCCACTCTGGAATGGCGAGGTTCTGCATCTCCCCGCCCGGTCGCTGGTGCTCGGCTTTGACTTGCTGACAGGCTATATATTTTGACACAAAGAGCGCTACGTCCCTCTTCATGCCATGCCACCAAAAGACAGCACGGAGGTCCTTATACATCTTGGTGCTGCCAGGATACAAGAAATATTTTGTATAATGCGCCTTCGATATTATCTCATTTCTAAGTTCTGTATCGTCCGGTACGCATAGCCGTCCCTTCACGCGCAACACTCCCGACTCGTCCTCTGCAAAGTCGGACACTTTTCCTGTCGATATCAGCTTCCACATCTTCTCCAGGTAAGGGTCGTCCTTCTGTGCAGACTTGATCCTCTCCAGTAGGCTCGGTTCCACCTGCAGTTGCGCTAGTTTCACGTCTCTGAAACGAACTCGAAGTTCAATGCCCATTCCTTCCAAGTCACGCAGCAGTCGATCGTTGATGCATAACGAATCTAAGTACTTTCGGCTCAGCGCATCCGCCACCATATTTTCCTTGCCCGGCGTGTAGTCGATCGATAAGTCATAGTCTTTGATTAGTTCGAGCCATCGCCTCTGCCGCAAATTCAGTTCTTTCTGGGTGAAGAGATACTGAGGCTTTTGTGGTCCGTATAAATCCTGTACGCCACGCCATAGAGTTAGTGACGCCACAGCTTCAACGTGAACACAATTGCCGCTAGATCTAGGTCGTGCGTGGGGTAGTTCTTCTCGTGCGGCTTCAACTGTCGGGAAGCAAAAGATATCACCTTATCCCGCTGCAAGAGCACACACCCCAAGCCCTGGCCAGAAGCATCGTTGAAGATTTGAAATCCCTCCGTCCCTTCAGGAAGAGCAAGTATCGGGGCCGAAACGAGCCGTTGTTTGAGCTCCTGGAAGGAAGCTTCACAGTCGTCTGACCACTTGAATGCGACTCCTTTCTGGGTGAGGCGAGTCAACGGCGATACGATCTTCGCGAAGTCCTTCATGAAACGTCGGTAGTATCCCGCCAAGCCTAGGAAGCTTCAAATTTTGCTAACTGATGCGGGCTATTTCCAATCAGCAACTGCCTCGACTTTCTTCGGATCGACTGCGATGCCCGCGGCGGAGATGATGTGCCCAAGGAATGAGACGTTGTTCAGCCAGAACTCGCACTTGCTCATCTTCGCGTATAATTGATTCTCTTGAAGGGTTTGGAGTACCGTTCGCAGATGCTCTGTATGTTGCGCTCGATCCTTCGAGTAGACGAGGATGTCGTCGATGAAGACTACTACGAATTTGTTAACGAACGGACGGAACACCCGATTCATTAGATCCATGAAGACGGCAGGGGCGTTTGTCAGACCGAACGGCATTACCAAGAACTCGTAGTGGCCGTAACGAGTGCGGAAGGCAGACTTTGGTACGTCATCTGGCTTGACTTTGAGTTGGTGGTAACCCGATCATAGATCAATCTTCGAAAACACCGTTGCACCTTGGAGCTGGTCGAACAAGTCATCGATACGGGGCAAAGGGTATTTGTTCCGGACGGTGGCTTTGTTCAGTTCCCGATAGTCGATGCAGAGTCGCATCGATCCATCCTTCTTCTTCACGAATAGCGCGGGCGCACCCCACGGCGAGACACTCGGACGGATAAACCCTTTGTCGAGTAATTCCTGAAGTTGTGCCTTCAATTCCTTCAATTCTGTTGGGGCCATTCTGTACGGAGTCTTCGATATCGGCCGAGTGTCGGGGAATGTGTCGATGGTGAACTCTATTTCTCGATCGGGCGGCATGCCGGGTAGCTCGTCCGGGAACACGTCTGGGAATTCTGCCACAACGTCGGTCTGACCCGCATTTGTACCATCATGTCGTATGTCTCGAACGGAAGCTAGATAGCCTTCGCACCCGGAATGCAGCATCCGTCGAGCAGATATTACGGAGATCACCATGCAGGTCGGCGACGTCTCACCACACGAGTAGCAGAATTCAGGCACTCCAGGAATGCGAAATGTCACCTTCTTTTTAGCGCAGTCTATGGTTGCGTTGCACGGCCCGAGCCAATCCATTCCCAGAATGACGTCAAAGTCCTTCATGTCTAGAACTATCACATCCAGACCGATCTTTTGACCGCCGATACAGATAATCCCGCCGGCGCAGGCTAAGTTTGTGAGAATTGGTGTGCCCGAAGGTGTGCTTACGCTAAGGTCGAGATCTAATGATATTACAGGAAATTTGTGCTCGGCGGCAAAGTCCGTCGATATAAAACTATACGAAGCGCCTGAATCAAATAACACACAAGGAGGCACATTATTAAATTTTAGTATACCTGACACTACTGTATCTGATGCCAGCACTTCGTCTCGAGTCATGGCGTAGACGCGGCCCTGAGTGTTGGGGCGACAGTCTCGGCCATTTTGCGGTGCGGGTTGAGTGGGCGGAGGAGGTCGAGGCGCCTGTCCTCGATTCTCTTGACGATGTTGTTGTGGTGGTGCGTTGTAATTTTGTCTCCGAGCCCAGCAATCCGCCATTTGGTGCCCCCTTTTTCTGCAAAAGAAACATCCTCCATCTAAGACAGCACAGTCCCTTTCAGTGTGCCCGTGGCGGTTGCACTTGGGGCAGGGAGGAGATGGGTTCTGTCCTTTATAGTCGCCGTTGTTTGGACGCTTTGACGCGTAATTGTTGCCTCCCGTATAGCTAGAACGTTTGTGATTAGAGTGGCGCACAACGTCGGCAGCACCGAAAGGATGCAGGCTCTCAAGGCAGAGAGCGTGATTCAGAGCCTCGCCCACAGTCTTGTACTCCGGGACCCCGACATGCACACCGATAGAGTGTCGCAGACCCACTTCGAACTGTCGCGCACGACACTCTTCAGTAGGCAGAAACTGACTAGCAAACTTAGACAACTTGTTGAATTCTACGGCATATTATTCCACTGTCCGGCTCCCTTACGTCAACTGCATGAATTTATTTTTCTTCGCTTAAAGAACGGTTGACGGAAGGTACTTGACTTCGAAAGCTTTACGGAATATGGCCCAAGAGATCAGCGTGGTGGTGTTGTCCGGTCGGATCGCTCGCTTGCGTACGGCCCACCAGTCGTGCGCATTCAACCGTAGTTGAAGTTGTGCGCAGGCGACTTGCTTCGATTCTTCAATGCCGAGAAGCTCGAAGTGATCTTCCAGCTCTTCCAACCAGTTGATCGCCATGGATGGGCCTTCGGTACCACTGAAGGAAGTACGACACGCCTTCTTAAATTTTGACACTTCAAAGTTGTACTTTTTTGGTGCCTCTGGTTGACGCTCTGGCTCCTCCGTATCGACTTCAATGGGTTGGATCGTCGGCACGGTGGCAGCAGGTGCGGTAACGGTAGGCGCAGTCACAGAATTTCTATTGACCGCCATTGTCTGTACAATCTGCTGTAGGGTATCCAGCTGCTTTTGCTGAAGTTTGGCATGTGCGTCAAAGCGAGCTTCGAAGCGAGCTTCGAAGCGAGCTTCGAACTGGGCCTGTCGTTCCTCTACCTGTTGATGTCGGTTCTCGAACTGGTTTTGCTGTGCCTCCATCATGCGCAGCATCCTTTCAATGGTATCGTTAGAAGGTCTGCCCCGCGAACGACGAGAACTACTAGAGCCGCTAGAAGCGCTCTGCTCTTGCTCGACCGTGGGTTCCGTGACTTCTGCGATACGAAGGCAAATGCATCAGTCACAAAATATTACGGACTCATTGTATGGAACAACTTATCTCATCGATACGAGGTCAAAGGATGTAAAGCTGTGCTCTGATACCATTATGTCAGGCCCCGATTCCGTAGAATCGATAGTCGTCCCCCGGGCGTGATGCCGTGAGAACCTAAGTTGCGATCGCACAAGGCATAGTCATAAGGTTATCCGAAACACAACATCAAGTTAGAGTACGCAGAGAAATTGAATGACACATTTGAAATAGAAATAGACTTTTCCATTGATAATAAAAGAACTTTACATGGACTTCTTTACAATCATTGCCGCGCGGGCTACAACATGACTCGACTTACAAAATGAATGCCGATGAGATAGTCGTTCCATATATTACATCCCTTTTTACAAGCAAAAACTACTACGCTTTCCACCTGGGATTGAGCGAAGCCGAGCCGCCTTGTATTCTTCTTTGTACAGAGTACGGAGTCTTCAAAAGGATTCCAGAAACACAAGCCTTCACACGCGGACGAGGCTTCAAAAGGGTTCGCTTCGCCTTGAGCTTTCAGGTGGCACGCCCTTCGTGATTCGGGGTACTTGTGTGGAGAGCGAGGATCAGTACATTACACTTTGTACTGGTGCATGGCAAGTTAAGTTCCAACCTCTCATTTGGTTGATGAGTTTATATGACTTAGTTCATGAATGTTTCTAACCATCCTAATGAATTTCAAGTGAGCAATGACAAGCATAATGTAATTTACGTTGGAACTTACCCACGGCGGGCTGCGCCGCGCCTTATGAGACCTACCATGTTCTTCCCTGTCAATTGTTATCATTTTTCATGCCAAGTGCAATATTACGTGTGATTGGTCACTGACACCACAAGCCATCCTGGACTTATAGCTTTGTTAGTCGGGGCCCTTTCAACACAAGTAACGAGCCCCGCTGAAAGTTCCCGCCTAACCCGTGCTATCATCCAGCACAGCTATACCGTGTTTCCTCCTAGGTCGAGTCGATCTCGTGGCCCCGGGTTGTCGCTCGAGGAAACTTTCTCCCTGTCGACAAGTTGTCCAATGACCGAGTTAAGACATTATTCAGTTATTAAGGTATAGCCTTTGTTCTCTTTGAAACTTAATCATTTTACCGTGCTCGTGCCCTTACATTCATTCTTTCTTCCACAATAACATTATCGATTTACTCAAGAAGGGGTCGAGAAGAGAAGGGTCAGCCACTCACCTTGAGTTTACTTCGGCGAGAGAACTTGTTGGTTGCGCTAGACGTCGCCTACGCGATTACCTGAAATCGCACAAGCAACCGATTAGAATACTACATTATTCAAGGAGTTCGATAGGAAATGCAAGTTCGAAATCCAGGCCATGAAAACCATCGAAAACATTCACGAAAACACATTCAGAAAAAAAAAGCCAAAACCAACGCAAGCGGCGTGAAAAGCAGAGCAACGGGAGGTCTCTCCCGACTCAGCCGTAGAGTCAATCCTCGAGGCGCAACCCGCTGAATATGGGACTTGGTTCCGAAGAAGACATTCCATAACGAGGAATGGATCTTAATTCAACCATTTCCGTTCGATCGACTCGGTCGATCCCGACCTATCGTTCCCGACCGAATCGATAGCGACAGTGTTCCTTTCTCGCGCACCCCGTGGACAAGTACGGGGCATGATGTAGGGACGGGGCACTACAGGAGATGCCGGCCACGGCGGGGTGGCCGGTTGCCGGATTTGGGTTGGTGTCGATGGTGGGGTTTTACCGGCTGGCTCGGCTGGTCGGATCGGGGTGCGATGGTGATGGCTGGTGGCGACGGGCTGTGTAATGGCAAGGAAGAATAGGGAGGTAGTGGCTGGGTCGGTCGCGGCAGCGGACGCGGCGAAGGTGGATGGTGACAGGACGGTGCGGCAGGAAGATGGTAGAGATAGGTTTAAGATTGGATGGTGTCGGGGTGTTCGACACGAGAACTCTATATAATTGTAATAGATGGAATAAGATTTTTGGATGGTCACAGACACGATGCACGCACACTTTTGGATGGAGGATATTTGTGGATGTGAGGAATTTATGAAGGAGTACCTGCCAATTTATAGGACGTGGGAATTTCCAGTTGGATAAGGATTAGGATTTTAAATCTCCCATAGATAATTCATCTACTTAATTTAAATCAAATCAAAATTACTATCCAAATCTAAATCAATTTAAATATAATTGAATTCCATCCTTAGTTTAACATCAAATAAAATAAATCAAATTCAATTATAGATATTAATTTAGTATTTAAATTAATCCATAAAATCAAATCAAGATTTAAATTGCCATAAAATTTTAAAATATGTTTTTCCAAAAATACTATAATAATATTTCGAAAATACATTATTATTTACAAATAAACTTAATAAATATTTATGAAATATATATATATACACGAAAAATATTATTTATTATTAATAACTGTTTTTACGAAAGACTTTTTATAAATAAAATAAATAAAATAACGAACTTGGAAATGTTGGTATGATAGCTAAAATAATTATTACATATATTATTTTGAAACCATAAAAATGGAAAAAATGTTTTTTCTAAAAATATGTACGCTCGCACATATTCGCATTCGTCGAGCAATTTCGAAAAATAAAATCTCTCGTGCGCGACGTACAATACGACTACGCGACGTACAATACAAAATTGTAAATCAGTACCAAATTTTATAAAAAAAATAGTAGAAATTTAGGGGTTTTACAGTATGTATGTGTGTGTGTGTCCGTGGGAGAGGAGGAGGAGGAGGAGGAAGAGGAGTTAGGTTAGGGTTTATCTGAGGAAGAGGAGGAGTAGCTCGGATTAGAGGAGGAGGAGCTCGAAGGGGGGGTAGGGGTCGCCGGGGGGGGGAGGGAGTCGTCGGGGTGGGGGAGGAAGTCGCCGGGGGGGGGGGGAAGGGGTCGTCGGGGGGGAAGAGCTCGAGGGAAATTTCCAATTTTCGAGTGAGGGAGAAAAAGGAAACAGTGTGCCCTAAGTTAAAAAGTTAGCGACGTCAAGAGTCGACGTCGCTAAACGTCGCAAAAATTTTAATATATGGCGACATATTTTAATAATATGTCACTGAACGTTGCTCTTCAGAGACGTAATTTATCTACTGTCGCTGAACGTCGCTATTCAGCGACGTTTTGCGATGTCTATAGAAAGGAGTCGCTATAGTACATATTTAGCGACGTTATTTTATTCCGTCGCTAAAGTATGTCGCTAATGTAGCTTATTTTAGTAGTACATTTTTCCACATAGCTATCAGCCTATCTATCTAATAATTTGCTAACACTCTCAAGACAATAATATAGGAACACACTCAACTGTATTAGTCCGTACAATCAATATTTATATATACACTTACAGATATCTACATATATACATATATATTATGCAATACATATATATATATAATATATCATATTTTCTTTTGTTGTCAGATCGTCAACAGAGTAAAGGAACCACTACAATTTTCGATCTCCGCCGTCACACTTTTCCAGAATCAAAAAATTTGTACATAGATTTCCTATTTATGAATATTTTGTACTTTTCTCATTTGTTTAAATACAAAAGTTTATTCAACTTTGTTCAATGGCAAACAAGATGATGACTATGTTGGGGACTTCCTTCTGCTTTGCTGAGAAAGTGGTGACGCAAGCTGACAACGATAAGCATGGGTCCTCTAAAAATATGCTGGTCATCCGCTTCGATCATCAAGCTTTTGAGGACTTTCTCTCTGAAAGCAGCGCGAGTCCTTCAAAGCGGCTAGCAAAGCCGAAGAAGACTCGCTAAACCTGGGTACCTAAGATGTAATGCCCAGTCCTAAAAATACGTAGGACTAGGATACGATACATGCCAGCAACACTTCACCAATGGGCCAAATCTCATAGCAAGATCACTAGCGAAATGCTTAAGCTGTAAATCATGATAACAACCAGAATAACAACACAGGTCACAGGTTACATCTAATCTCATCCACACAGAATAATAAGACACAAGATATTAAGTCCAATAAAATAACACTAATAAAAAATATCTGTCCAACAGAAAATAGAAAAGTAATAACTATGTGGGCAAGACATCTCAAGACCACAATAAAAGAAAATAAAGTAATCAACTATATGTCCATGAAAAGAAATAAAATAAGGTAGCAAGTCTAATGAGAAGAATCGACATGATCACGAGAAGTCCTCTAGCACTATCTTGTCCTCCTGCATAGGTATGACTCCAGTCCTGACTCCGCGACCGTAAACCTCAGGGTAATCCTCGTCTTTATCTAAGCCTTAAGAGGTCATCAGGTCCTCAGGGGACTAGCAAGACACATAATATACATGCCAACTATAATAGTAATAACATGCAAGGAAGGATATGAAATAGTACAAGAAATAAAGACTGTATGGTAGTACAAGAATAAAATATAAGAAAATAGTATGCCGTCAAGAATCGTGATGATAAACATGACTAAGCATAAATCAGAGTAAACTACAGCTTGGTGGGGGCTCACTGCCCTATAGATCACAGCTCGGTGGGGGCTCATAACCTATAGTAAGTCACTATCATATCTCGGTGGGGATCACAATAGAGAGTGGTCAGGTATAGTCATCGTTTATCACAGGGTCCTCGCCTAGAACTACAAGTCAAGTCAAGGTAGGTCAAGACAATAAGTCAACAAGTCAAGTCTAGGTTGATCATGTCAATGAAACCTGGCCTAGGATACGTAATATTAAACCTCAAGGCGCATGTATATAAAGATAATCGTAACCAGTAAAGAGAGAAAATAGAAATAAGCTATGTGTACGTATAACGAGAAAGTAAAGTAATAACTAAAAAGTAGTAATAACATGAATCATAGGAGTATGTGATCAAGAAGATAGAAAAGTAACAGTAATATAAGAAATGCATGTAAATACTATAAAGTTTGGCAAGGTGTACTTGCCTGGTGTAGCGTGTAGAACCAACAATCCAACAACTTAGTGAGCCACAAAATTTAACTCTCGCAACAGTCTCTCGACGCTAAAACAGACACCACCAACGTGTTTTTCATAAAAGAAATATCTAAGTTTAACTACCTGAAAGTCTAATTCTGGACACAAGAGCAAAACAGTTATTTTGGGTCAAAACGATGTCCGCCAATGGACCCGCTTTGTACCAAAAAGTATGCCAGCACCTACGGTCTTTAAAGTCATCAAACTATAAATTTACAGGTCCAGTTTGACAATACGAACTCATCTGTATATCTAAAGTTGGATTCCAGTGGACCGTACACAAATTTGTCCATTGAATCGGGTCGCGGGCCCGCCAAAATAGTGTCCCGGTCGACCTTCTCAGAATCGGAACAAACTTGGCTTATAGATCCAAAAAATTAACACGGTACCAATGGCGCAAGTTTCATCATGATGTGACAAACGTGCACAATGTTATTGACTAGTTTGCTAAGAGACCGATACGGGGTATCTCGACTGATACGCCTCGATTTCGTTGTGCACACACAAAGAAATCAAGTTTCGTCGAATTCCACACATCTGCAACATCCGTACGCATCTTTCGATGCTCATGGGTTGTGACCAAGTCGCCTGGTTTGACGGGACGTACCCTGTATAGGTGAGTTTTTAAATTTTTTAAACTATTTTTACATGGATTATTTCTCGATTTTGAAAACGGTTTTCTCTGTACACAGTTATTGAAATTCGAAAATACAAAATAGGTTATGAAGTCCTATATGTTGTCTTCAAGATTGTTTAACTAGATATTTGAGACTGTCGATGAATCAATAAGAATCGATCCTCCAACTGAGGCACTTAGACTGCCTGAAAACTGTTTTCAAAACAGTTTTCCCTCAATATTCGTATTAATTTTCTGGATCGATGGCTCATCCCCATCGAATTCTATTTGTGGGGACTTCTAGAGGGTCATATAGGATTTCTATAAAAACTTACGAAATCAAAAATAATGGAGAATACATGAAATGATATGAACGAGAAGTTTGTACCTGGGTGGTCGTGTTGGAAACAGGGTATCATGTTCTTGTCGGGTTTGGGGACGCTGGTGGTGCTGCAGTGACTCTTCGATGATGCAGTAGGTGGCACACGATGGCAAGGGGTTTGCCCAAGGTCGGGGGAGGGTTCCAAGTTGAGCATGATGGTTGGCTAGAGCTTTCGTAGGTTTTTCTCAAAAACCCGATGGGTTTTTAATATATAGAGTTATAAAGAAAATTTTGATTTTCTAATCAAATTTGAATCGAGATTTATACTAGATTTAAATGGGATTCGATGGAGGATGTGATAAGGGTTAGGTTAGAAATGATTTGGTTAGATTTAGGCTAGATTTGAATAATTTTAAATCGTTCAAAAATCCCCTTTTCACAGCCTCTCCTCTGTTCGGTCATGAAAGGGATGTTACTGTTCCACGAGGAATAGTAACAACATTGTTTTTTCTTTCTTTCCTTTTTTCTTATACCTAGCATTTAGATATAAATATATGTATAACCTATTATAATTATAAATACCTCTCTATATACACATGTATTTATAGCCTATAAATTCTAAAAATCTAGGAAGGTATTCTTGGCAAATACCACACTTTCGAAATAAATATATATATAAAAATATAAATCAATATTTATATGATATAACAATTATTCAGAAAATAATTATTAGGCAATTAAAATAAATTACAAAATTTAAATATACAATATATATATCTACGTGGATGACCTTTTACGCACTACCCGACTACATGGACTTGGGTTAGACTCGGGTCAAGTTCGACTAGTTTAGCACAATCGGATCTCCTAAAATTTCAATAATCTAATTAATAATAATTAAATCATCGGTGGGGTTTAAGTCGTTACTTGGCCTAGTTTTTCTAGTTAGAACACGACTATGGCTCGGCCTTCCCTACCATGGCTAAAACACTAGTCAAAGCACTCGACTACACTCTCCGTGCCATAATTCTTGGTCATCTTGTACTCCAAATGTCACCAACACTTTCCTGGATCAGGAGTATTTTTGACTTTTTCCTAAGTACTGTTAATAGTGTGGTTTCATAATATATCTTGAGTGCTAATTATTTTTTCGAAAACTAAACTTTATATTTTGGTTAATTATTTAAATAGTTAATATGGTACATGTGTTATATTTTGAATATGATTAATGGTTAGCCTTTAGATTAGAATGATGATTAGTGATCCTAGAAGACCCAAACCCATTTTTCATGACCACCTAACAAGATGATTAGGACTAGCCTAAATGAACTTTAGTTAGTCTCTAGCTAGATTAGAAGATCTAGTTAGAAAACTTGACTAAACACCTAATTAGGAAAAGAGGTTTAATCCCTTACTTGTCATGACTAAAGAGAGGGGTGTAGTGGACCTTTCTCCTTGACCAAAACCCTAATCCTAACATCATATGGCAGCCCATATTTTTATAAAATCCCACTTCATCTTCTTCCTCCTTCCATTTTTTATTTCAAGCCCCAATTTAAGAGCTTTTACCTCCAAATTGCTCCTACACCCAAATTTTCTCCAAATTGAGCCAAATTCGTTTCATTCTGTCCCCTTTGGAGAGGAGAAGCCTCTATTGGCCAGCTAAGAAGGGATTGGTAGGATTTTGGAGCCCTGAAGCTTGGTGGAGATCTAGATCTAGGAATTTTATATTGGAAATCCATCTCCCTTTTGTTATGAGCTCTCTAAACCCTTTCATTTTATTTTATTAGTGTAACTACATTCATTTAGGACCCCATTTGTATTAGGATACCATTAGAGAGGAGTTCAGCCTCTTCTATTTTGATTTGAAGGTTTTTCCATTTCATTTTGTTACAAATTTGGGGAAATCGAATTTGTGACCACCAAGTGTTCGATTCGTGTCCCCAAAGGAACTTCGTATCCTTTTTGAGTCGAGATTGGGTGTATGTATCCTAAATAGGATACATGGTATTCTGTCATGGTATCTCATGATAAACATGGTTAGATTTGGGTATATACATGTGTTTCTTTTGTCCAAACAACCCAAATTCGTCATAATATTCATCCACATTTTTAGTAGCCATAGCATCTTAGAAATACCATAACTTTTAGCTCAGAACTCTTACTAATCTTTCATTTTTTTAAAAGAACCGTATCGAAGTTAGGTTTCCAAATACATATATTAACAGGCTAAAATCGTTTTAGAACTTTCTGTAAAACTGTTTGAGTGTCAGATGTCCGAAAGACAAAAGTTTTTCGGTATTTTTGCGATTCCGGGAGCTTCCGGACACGAAAATGTGATCCGTTTAAAGTTTTGAAAAGCTAATACGAAGATCCACGACATACTTTAATCCTAGAATTTAGTGAAGATATTATTGGTATAGTATTGATTTTATGTAAAAAAGTGACTAAACGACATAGGCATTTTTTGTAACCTATGAGCCTATTTAGTATGGATATTAAGTGAATGTAGGTACCATAGGTTGTCGAGTATATGTATGATATAGTACATAAATATGTGTATATATATTATTGTTAGGTAATATGTGTTAGTTAGTGTGTGTTTATATTGATACAAATTATGATCAAGTAAGCCAAATATAGATAAATTATGTGTCAATGTATTAAAGTTTTTGGCAAGGTACTAGTATGATATTTAGGTACCATGATGATGTTGGTATCGTAACACTCAAGTTGATGGAACTGGAGATTTCCAGGACCCTTACTTTGGTGTACGTATTGATCGATAGAAAGTTAAACAGATTTAATACGTGTTCTAACCCTTCATAGGGGGAAACTAGGGTTCACGAATTATACCTGCGGCGATAAGAAGACAACTAATTCTTGGCAAACTAGAGCGGACGACCCCAAGATCTTCTGCACGTATTCCTTCCTCGAGTTGGACGTCGTGTGGGCAACGATCTTCCAACCTTTTTTTCTCCTTCGCAGCCCTCTCTTTGTCTCCTTAAGTGAATCACGAATTTAGAGAAAGCTTCAGATTTTCTGATCAGTAATTTGGAGGCCAGAGAATAGAGGATATATATAGGCTACGGCAGGAACCATGAGGAGAAATTAGGGTTAGGCCTTCGAACGGATCTGGATATCCCGTGTTCAGCCCGAACACACAATCCAGACGCATTAACAATAGCTCGGTCCACTAATGAGCTATTGTTGCACTACCTCCCTAATCCTAAATTATGTTTGTAGTCTCCTTTTATTATATGCTCGTTTGGCTTCCCATGTTAAGATATCGTATGTCCGTCGATCAAATTAAGTTAGTGACAACTATATTGATTCGACATCTTTTATCCTTAAGTAGTACCGCTCAACTTTATTTCTCATGTCGGATATAATCCACCTGCAGGGTTTACATGACAATCCTTATGAACTCCTTAAGGGGACATCATCAACCCGATGTATCGGGACATGGATTCCATTTATAATCAACAGCCCATCATACATACAATGTTATTACCCAATTCATAAAGGTTGTTGATCCATAATGAATCTCACTCTTTCATGAGTCAAAGTAATGCACACTGCATATATATGTCTGTTATTATATCTGGACTAAGAGCACAAGCATTCATAATAATAGAGGTGTTTGTTCCCTTATGTAGTCAGTACAAAGAGAACAACCTCAAGTGGTCCTATTCAATACACACAAAGTGTACTAGTGTAAACTTATAGTCAAGATAGACTAATACCAGATTACACTACAACCTTTCCAATATATTGTCCATGTCCATCTAGGTTATGAACTATTTATATGCTCCATAGGGAACTGATAATATAATCTTGTGTGTGACACCACACACCATATTATCTACAATATAGAATATCAGATATTTGCTTTAACACTTGCAACAAATACAATATGCAAACATTTGCCCATAAGATTCTCACTCAAAATTTAAGGAAATAAGGTTACTACAAAAGTGATGCTTTTAGTATATAACCCTAACAATCTCCCACTTATACTCAAAGCATTAATTTTTAGTATATTGTTACAAATCTCCCACTTATACTTAAAGCCATGCTGCTACACATCTGACTCACATTCCCTCAACATGACTATCAAAAGTCCTAGCTGGTAATCTCTTTGTAAAGGGATCAGCTAGGTTGTCGGCTAATGCTATCTTGATCACGGCAACTTTTCATTTCTTTACAAAATCTCGTATCAGGTGGTACTTGCGCTCAATTTGTTTACCTATCTTATGGGTTCGTGGTTCCTTCGAGTTTGCAACTGTACCACTATTATCACAATAAAGTGTAATAGACATAGGCAAACTAGGTACTATATCCAGGTCCAACAGAAAGTTTCTGAGCCAAACCGCTTCTTTGGCTGCCTCAGAGGCTGCCACATACTCGGCTTCCATGGTGGAATCAGCAATACATTTTTGCTTGATACTCCTCCACACAATGGTTCCACCTCCTAAATAAACACATAACCTGAGGTAGATTTCCTGGAATTCCTATCTAACTGAAAATCTGAGTCTGTGTACCCCAAGGGAACTAAACTATCTGTCTGGTAAACTAGCATATACTCTTTAGTCCATTTCAGGTACTTCAAAATATGCTTTACGGCAGTCTAGTGCTCTTGTCCTGGGTTAGACTAATTTCTGCTGACCATGCCTACGGCAAAGCAGATGTCGGGTCTCGTACATAGCATTGCATACATTAAACTTCCTACTTCTGAAGCATAAGGAACTGCCTTCATGTTCTCTATCTCTTTAGGTGTTCTTGAACACTGCTCCTTTGATAGAGCAATTCCATGTCTAAAAGGTAAGAAATCTTTCTTAGAATTTTGCATACAAAAATAAGTTAGTACATTATCGATATAGGAAACTTGGGATAAGCCATTCAGTTCACCATTACATTGTTCTATCTTGATATAGTAGTTTTTTTCTATTATTTGTTCTCACAGATTTCTGTCTATCTTACCATGTTCATCAATATAACTGTCTATAACTATTTTATAGTCCTTGCCATTTACTTGGGATTTTTAGATGAGATATGCTCATTCCATCCTGACTGGATATGTTGACAAAATATTACAAATGATATAGATGACTGTCCTACCTTCTATGAGGTATACAAGGGTAGCACACAAGAGCCTGAGGAGGATCTAGCTCAGTAGATATAGCCCTAGTTATAGTTTAGAAGTATTAGTTTTCATGCTGCTTCGGAATGTTTCGATTGTTAGACGAGACTTATTATATTCAGGATATGTACTTATTTGTGTTGAACATCTAGACTTGTGTGGTGTGATAACTCTACTATTTATTCAGTTCCTTCCTTTACCTGATTCTATATCGTGCTCTATCTTTCTTAGATTTGTGATTGAAATTATATAGTTGAGATGTCATATTATACCTCCGTACGGAGATAACAAGTTATATGATTCAAATTGTTAGTTGATAGATATTATAGATGACCTGTACAGCATTCTTCTGCCGTCACTGCGGCATAGGCTGGACGTACCCACGTTCTCAGACCCCTAAATAGGGTACGGGTCATAACACATTTTTGTGGTGGCCCATGCAGGTCAGAGTCGTAACTAGTACGATTTTGTAGTGGTGCTCGACTTAGAGTGCTGCTACGAGCTTGGTATTAGGATATAGGATTAGGTTGTATAGAGAGTTACTCAATCACAGTTAGGACTACTTGAAAAGATTTCTGGGATGACCCTTAAGAATGTCATTATAAACTATCTCGAAATTCGATTCCAACAGTTTCTGTCTACTTTCCTTGTTCGTTGTTGAATTTGATTCTTGGTGTTCATTGTTGACTTGATTTTCTACCAAGGTAAAACTTATGGGCTAGGTTGCCTCAGTTATACAATCTAGAGTCTTCTACAGCCGTATTAGCTGGCATGGCGATGAGATAGAGTCTGATTTTGGATGTATTTCTTCGGTGTGGGAATTTAAAGTTTTTGCAGCAAAGCATGCGGCAATACGAAAATTTTAAATACCTTGATTCTAGAGGTATGTACCTTAGTTGCGGACTCTATGGATTATAGCAGCCGTACTTACTGGTGTAACAAGGATTCTGGTAACATGGTTCTGGATAGACGGGTAAGATTAGCAGATTACAGAATAGATATCATATAGATGATGCCCTAGTATGGATGTTACAAGAGTATCATGAAGTAGATAGGGGGAACTAGGCCACCTGTGGTGCAGCACCATGCTCCGTACCATCAGAGGGATATACCCAGAGGGACAGGGCTTTTCACTACCAGAATAAGTCGTTTTAGCGACGCATAAAGACGTCGCTAAAATGACAAATTTCGTCGCTAAAAATATTTAGCGACAGAATTACCGACGTTTGGTGATAGTCGCTGAAATGTAAGTCGCTAATCTTCTAAACGTCGCCAAACGTCACAATTATCGACGTTTGCCGACGTATATATACGTCGGTATATTGCCGACGTCTACCATCGTGACGTCGGTGGATTAGCGACGTATTACTGCGTATCGCTACGCGTCGGTAAATTACCGACATATTACCGACGAATCGTCGGTGGTTTAGTGACATGTTCAAAGTCGCTAAACGTCGGTAAATCCTGGAAATTCCTGGGAATATTATCGACGTGCACCGACGTTTACCGACGTTTTCCGACATATTATAACGTCGCTAAAACGTCGATAAACTGGATAATATCGCATATTTACCGACGTTTACCGACGTAAATGTACGTCGGTGTATGTCGGTAAACCTCGCTAAGTCTGAAAAAAAAAATAAAAAAATAAAATACAGAATGTCCATTTCTCCCTGTAGTTTAAAAAGATAACCATTTCTCACTGTAGAATAGGATCCAAACAATCACAGAATGTCCATTTCTCGCTGTACACAACTAACCAAGTTTGTATACTTGACGTCGATAATTGCGAATAACCAAATATCCAAATAACCAAGTTTACAACAATCACACAACAACTAACCAAATAACCAAATATCCAAATAACCAAATATCCAAATAACCAAGTATCCAAATAACCAAATATCCAAATAACCAAGTATCCAAACAACCAAGTATCCAAATCTACACAACCAACAAATATCCAAGTCACAAACAAAGAATGAAACAAACACAGAGACAGTCCTAACTAGGACTACTAGGAATCTGGTGCAGAAGGGGCACCGCCGTGACGAAGGGATAAGAACAACTCATACTCCTCACGTGAAATCGATACCGATGGAGGCAGTGACGTCGGTGGAGTCGATGTCGAAGAAGATGGCGGTGGAGGTGGCGGAGTCGACGATGATGAAGGCGCACCCGGAAGACCAGCACGCTCCAACGCTGTAAGTCGCTGGTGGTATGAATCCATGATAGATAACATTCTATCACTGCTCTCGACCATCGACTCCTGCGCCAATCTCATCCTCTCGGCCATGGTCACCTGTCCTATCTGCAACTCCGTGACCGTGAGCTCTAATCCTCCAACGGTACGCTCTGTCCTCTCAGTCGTCTCCCTGAGGTCCATAATGCCGTGGTCGAGCGCATCCAATCGTGCTAGCAGCGCAGGATCGACGTGCTGAGACTGCTCCTCGATCCGTCGTAGCAGGTCGTCACAGAGAGACTCCATCATCTGGTGGACTCGGGCAGACTCCTGGGATGGCTGTGGACCATGCACACTAGCAGGAGATGTCCTAGAGGACTGGGTCGCAACTAGGGCGCCATAGGATCCCGTACCGTAGTACGTACCCCTATGGAGTCCACCAGCGGTGGCAAGCCACAACTCGTCCTCCGACAGAGCTTGAGTGGGCTGCGATGAAGTACCGGCCTCCCCTACATCAGGTGCACTAGCAGCCGCCCGTTCCCGCAGCCTCTGATACTGGTCCTAGAAAGTACTTATTATTACTAACTTCTAATTTCTAATTAATGTACTTATTATTACTAATTTCTAATTAATGTACTTATTATTTCTAATTTCTAATTAATGTACTTATTATTACTAACTACATGAATATTTATTTGTATCATATTTACTAAGTTATATTAAAATTGACACGAAGTATTATATTAAGATAACGTATTGTAATACTTACATAAGTCTGCTCGACCCTCTCGTCAATAAGGTCAGCACCGCGACGATGGGTGGCCAGGAAGACGGTCACCTTGTCGGCGTTACCGACCTTCCTTATCTGTAATTAAATATATTATCTTAGTAATAATTTATCGGTTTTGCATTAAAATAATATTTCTAAAAGAGGAAGACATACCAGACGACGAAAATATTCTATCATCGGAATAGACCCACCGCACCACTTCGAGGCATGTTGCCTAGCCGCCTTGGCCTTCTCCGACTTCTTCTTGTACTTTGGCTCCTCGAATCGAGCCTTCATCACATTCCATTGATCAGGGGTGATCCAACCTTGGATCGGCTTTCCGGCACGATCACGATCCTTCTGATCATTGATAGAGTCGCGGATCAGCTTGGCAGCGACGGCAGGAAACATCCCCTCGATAAGCTCGGCCCGGTGCGGTGGATAGAAAAACATATCCTAGAAGAGCACAAACCAAATATTTATCAGTTATATATAATATACAAAAATTATATGATTCATGTTAAAAGCAAATATATTTTAACCTTGAAGCGCGCAAACCAGAAGGCCTTCCTTTCGTCCGGAGCCTCAGAGTAGTTAATCCAAGCACCACCATAATTATGCCTCAGCATGTGGCCTAGACGTCTCTGTACCTCTGGAGGACGATATCTATACAAATATATTATATTCATGAAAAAAGTTAAATTATGATAAAAACAGAAAGAAAAAAATTATAAACCAAAACACCTACTTTGTACCGTCGGCCCAGATCTCCATCCTCCTCTCCTCCGGAGGTGCGCACGCATCATCTGCATGATGCTGGTCGGCCGTCGGCACCGTCGCCTCGGCCGTCGCCGCAGCCTCCGCCATCTGCTCATCCGTCTCCATCATCGTATCAGCAGTAGGAACGCTAGACGGGCGATCACTCTCAACAGGCCTGGAACTACTCGTCCCAGGAGATATGCCACATGACGTCGTCCCACCAGGCCCACCTACTGTCCGATATGGAGGAGTAATCGGCAACGAGGATCCAGAGCCGGTACCAGAATAAGGTACCGAAGGAAAACTCCATCCTCTAGCAGTACCTGTAGGAAGTGCCGGAGGAGAGTGACCTCGTTGTCCCCTTCGGTACGCTCCGTGACGACCTGTCATACCTGATAACAGCATATGATAATACAACAAATAATAGAGACTAGAAATATGAAAGTACAACAAATAATAGAGACTAGAAATATGAAAGTACAACAAATAATAGAGACTAGAAATATGAAAGTACAACAAAGACAAGATAATAACCAAGACAACATATGATGATACATTCTACAATAAACATCTAAGTCCAGATAATATATTCTAGAAGAAACATCTAAGTTCAGATAAGTATATCTCTCTCAATCATCTTCAGAATAATCATCTTGTTCGTCTTCCTCGACCTCATCTTCCTCTTCCTCCTCATCTTCACTTTCATCTTCGCCTTCGTCGGCTTCGTCTTCCTCTTCGGATAATTCTATATCTTTTACATTATGTGTCGTGTAATGCGTAACTTACGTGGAGTCCACATCGACAATATTGGTTACAAGAGGTAGCTCGTCCTCCTGGTAAGCTTCTTCGTCAACATCAAAAGTATCTCTGGCTTTAGTCTTGCATACTGCCCACCAGTCAGACTTCGTTGCTCCCCGTCTCGGATAAGCTATGAAGTACACGAGCTGAGCCTGAGTTGCTAGGACAAACGGTTCGTAGTCTTGATATCTACGCTTGTAGTTTATATCCAGAAGACCATGCTTGTCAATTTTCCAACCTTGATTTTCAATCGGATCGAACCATTCACACTTGAACAACACGATCTTTGCAGGTTCTCTGCCATTATTATATGACAACTCCACAATCTCTTGCAAGATGCCAAAGAAATTATTTCCTGGATCGACGTCTTTGTAGTTCGAAGACTTGATACACAGACAACTATTTTTCGTGGAATCAAGATCCAGGAAGCTGTCTCTGATCGGAGCATTTATCGACTTGAACCGAAAGCCATTGACATAGTAACTTGGCCATATTTTAACAAAAGTAATTGGTCCCTTGGCAAGAGTTCTAATTAATTCAATCTCGGGTGAAATTAGACGATCGACCTAAATATCAAAGAAGCGATACTAAGTTATTTATTGCGCAGTTGTATTAGAAGAGGCCAGTAATTACCGAGCTACTTACATATTCGCTCAACCAAGAAGGAAAATGACGTCTCATTTCTTGTTCTAATGCTTCGTCTATTTGGTAGGGTCTAACCAGCCTCAACTCATCATTATATGTGCTGGAAAACAACGAAGCAACCACCGATTAGTACAATAATATTAGCTTATACTATTACATTGAGATGACGTAAACTCATCATCCTGGGTTACTTACCCCTCTAGCTTCTCCACTTCATCCTCGTCGCAATTGAGTAATACATACAACTGAGCAGCCCTTAGCTCTTCGTCATTCAAATATCTCTTCTTTATTTTCCCCGAAGGCTTTCCAGACGCATTGAATACTTTCAGTATTCCATCATTAAATTCTTGATATCCGTCGTCGTTTCTCGGAGCTCTCGTTCTATTCGTAGCAACATGAGGTTTGAAATAGGAGGAGCAAAAATTTGTAATCTCCTCGAGAATATAGGCTTCACAAATAGAACCCTCGACCCGAGCCTTATTTTTTACCTTTCTTTTAGGTGATTCAAATGTCGTTCGAACGGGTACATCCATCGATATTCGACGGGTCCACCAACACGTGCCTCGTAGGAAAGATGAATCGGCAAATGCTCCATAGAGTCAAAGAATCCAGGAGGGAACACCCTTTCTAGCTTGCACAGTGTAACCACAATGTCCTTCTCTTGCTTTTCTAGACGTTCAACGAGCAATTTCTTAGAACAAAGGTCCCTGAAGAATATACTAAGCTCCGTCAATGGATCCCGAACTGCCTGCGGTAAGAATTCTCGAAATGTAATCGGAATTAACCGCTCCATGAATACGTGACAATCATAGCTCTTCATACCTGTCAGTTTGTTCTCCTTGAGGTCGACGCATCTTCTCAAGTTCGAAACATACCCATCTGGAAATTTCAGACCTTGAATCCACCTACAAAGCCTCACTTTATCCTCCTTCTCCAGTGAGAAAATTGCCTTAGGCTGCTTCAACTTTCCATTCCTGTCCTCTATCAAATACAATGCAGGACGTCTATATATTTCTTCCAAGTCCAATCTAGCCTTTGGATTGTCTTTCGTCTTCCCCTTTATGTCCATTAAAGTATTAATTATATGGTCAAACACATTCATCTCGATATGCATGACATCAAGGTTATGTCTAATCAGATTGGTGCTCCAATATGGAAGATCCCAGAATATACTCCTCTTCGTCCAGTTATGAGTGCGACCAAATCCGTCACACTTGTAGCCCGTAGCAGGCTGCTCAATAGCTCTTGGTAAATCTTTTACCTCTTCCCATATCGTGTATCCGGTCCACCTTGGCGGGGGATTAGCCTTCTCTACAACGCCAGCACGAAAAGCATTCCTGTTCCTCCGGTACGGATGATCCTTCGGCAGGAATTGTCGATGACAATCGAAGAAGCACGGTTTGCCTCTGTGTTTCAAACGGAAAGCCTTAGTGCTGTCCATGCAATACGGACATGAAAGACGACCATGCGTGCTCCATCCAGATAACATTCCATAGGCCGAAAAGTCGTTGATGGTCCACATAAGTGCTGTCCGCATCCGGAAATTTTGTTTTCTAGATACATCGTACGTGTTGGAACCTACTTCCCACAGCTGATTCAACTCATCAATCAACGGCTGTAAATACACATCGATGTTCCTTTTCGGATTGTTCGGACCTGGGTAATAATGGTGAGAAACATATACGGAGTCTTCATGCACATCCAAGGCGGTAGATTGTACAGGGTGACGATCACAGGCCAACACGAATACAGGGATCCCGAAAGTCCGAATGGGATAAAATCGTCGTAGCAGAGACCCAATCTGATATTACGCGGATCAGAAGCAAAATATGGATACTCTCGATCAAAGTGCTTCCATGCTTCTCCATCAGATGGGTGATCCAACACTCCTTCGGTATGTTCCCGCTTATGCCAACTCATGTTTTCTGCAGTTTCCTTCACCATAAACAACCGCTGCAACCGCGGCGTCAACGGCAAGTAGTGCCTCGAAGAGGTAGGCTTCCTGGCACCAACAAACTTTCCTCTACCACATGCCTTGTAGCGATCGATACCACAAAATCTGCAGGCGTCTTCATCCATATCGTCTTTGTAGTACAACATGCACCCGTTGCGACAGGCATCAATTTTTTCGTATCCCATCCAGAGCGATCTAACCATCCTCTTAGACCGGTAGAATTCTTTAGGCAACTTCGTACCCTCAGGCAATATTTATATAAGCAACTCCATAAGACAGTTGTAGCAATCTTGCGACATGTTAAAATCGGACTTGATGCTCAACAATCATGTAACCACCTCCAACGGTGAATGATCCTCACAACCAGGATATAATGGAGTCCTTGCATTCTCCAGCAACTCTATGAACTATGCAGCATCAGGGTTCGGTGCCTCCTCAGGTGCATCATGATCATCCGGATCGAAACTAGGCCCGACCGCGTTGAAAACCATGTTCACCAACCCATCGTCGTAAGGAGCGTTGTTGTGGACATCCACATAAGGCTCGTACTCCGATGCTAAAGACACAAGTTCTCCGTGCTCGCTCCACTGATAGTAATTCGGCGTGAAACCCTTCGAGTATAAATGATACGTGACATCCACTTCTGGATGATATTTCAAGTTGCGACATCTCACACACGGACACTTAATTTTGGTACCGTCCATGTACTGAGGGAACGCCTTGGCAAACTGCAGGAACTGGTGTACACCCTCTATGAATTCATCCCGCACACCGCACATGTCATCAAGATGACGGTTGTACATCCAAGTATGATTTCGCAGATAGTAATTCAGCTCCATAATTCTGTAAGATAGATACATCAAGGTAGTGAATGATATGCAATTGTCAGTTCATGCGGTCTACACTTTCCGCAGTATATATACACATGACATTTTACGTTAAATGGTCAGAGATTATATGTCATCTTCTTTTCGTATTGCTAACTTTTCTTTCGCGTGTTTGTGCGTGCAGTGGTCAGAGATTATCGCGGCGGTATATCACCCGTGTCTACAATATTTCATATAAGCTGAGTTATAGAAGTAAAGTTTTAGGATATTAGTCTATATATTATGTATAGTCCAACCGAGCCAACTCTAAGCTAAACTAGTCCAACTTGGTCAAACTAGCCATTTCTAAGTTGTATAAGTCAAGTTTTAGGATATTAGTCTATATATACTAGTGTAAACTCTCCCTCCTCTCCAAATACCTGGTACTAGTTAACCCTTCCCCTTTCTCCTACTAGACACACACATACATATACATGATGTATACAACCACACCATAGTTCCCAGGTTCTTTTAACCTAACTTGCCAGTTGGTACTAACCTCAATAGAATAAACACTCTCACAGCTCAAAATACTAACACATGCTCACGCCTTACTCTTGTGACACTCCCTTTCAAACAAAAATGCACACCTATATGTTCCCTTACACATGTTGCCATGTTACCTATAAAAATAGGAAACCCTTGTTGTCTAAAATAAAACACAATTGTACAAAGAGAACCATACTGTAGAACTCACACTTTAAGACAATAGATGAAGGAAGACTTGTATGGAGGATCGATAGGGTTGAGCAATGTCATTTTATTCTACAAAGAGAACCATACTGTAGAACTCACACTGTAGAACTCACACTTTAACACAATTCTATAAAGAGTTGTCATAGTGTGTTGAGCGATGTCATTTTATTCTTTTCTTCTTCTTCTTCTTGGGATTTTCGAGTATTGGATCTTGAGACATATATAGCTAGAACTTACGAAGAATGGAGTACCATACTTCAACAAATAGATGTTGACTAATTGGTTCATATACTTGTTGTCTAAAATAAGTGTAGGAATGTTGCAAGGTGAAACAATGTATCAAACACTATATCGAAACCCAAACCCAATATACAAATCCAAATTAATACGAAAATACACAAGTGTATGTAGGGGATTAAGTGTACAGAGGTAAAATACATATATATGCATGCTTGGGGGTGTCCACGTGTCCAACAAATGGACACAAAGTGTCCAAAACCTCACGAACACACTGTATCAGTGAACACATGGTCGTAACGTGTCTCCGTGTCCATTTTGGACACGAAAAACACCTCAATTAGGGTTAGGGTTTACCTTCAGTCTCCTCACGGTGGTGGAAGAGGAGGAGGAGGACAAGTTCGGTGGTGGAGGAGGAGGGGATTAAGTGTACAAAGGTGAAATACATATATATGCATGCTTGCGGGTGTCTACATGTCCAACAAATGGACACAAAGTGTCCAAAACCTTACGAACACACTGTATCAGTGAACACATGGTCGTAATGTGTCTTGGTATCCATTTTGGACACGAAAAACACCTCAATTAGGGTTAGGGTTTACCTTCAGTCTCCTCGCGGTAGTGGAGGAGGAGGATCTCGCGGTAGAGGAAGAGAAGGGGCTCACGGTGGAGGAGGAGGAGGAGAAGGGGCTCACCGGAGGGAGGAGAAGGAGCTCGTGGTGGAGGAGGAGGATGAGCGGCGCCGGAGGGAAGGGGGTCGGGCTATCGTCGAGGTCAGAGGAAGAGGGGCGGGAACAAAAAATTTGGGGAGAGGGAGAAATAAAAAGTGGAACCGAGGAAAGCCTATTTAGCAAAAATTAGCGACGCCCGAAATATGTCGCAAAGCGTCGGTATTGGTTTAATATTCGGCGACGTTATAATCTTTGCGACGCTAAACGTCTCTGAACTGATAAAACTAGCGACGTTTTCCGACAAATCAACGACGTTGGTTTTTATTAGACTATAGGTAGTCGCAATATGTCGCTGTATGTCACTACCAGCGACGTATTGTGACGCTTAAATTTGGCGTCGGTAAAACCAAAAATATTGGCGACGTTTTAAGTTGGCGTCGCTAATTACGTCGCTGATATGACTTATTTTGGTAGTGTTTGTGCTGACTATCGAGGAGACCGACACTATGGGTGACGGGTTAGCAGGTCTGTCTTTCATGTTCTTCTTTTCCATCTTGTTGTGTGATTTCTTTAGTACCTGTCAGTATATTTTGTGCTGTGCTAGATAGTGTAGTGACCATGTTTGAGATTGTAAAATCATGACCAGTGGAACCATGATCTTGCATGTTATTAGATAGAATTTTTTTGACTTTGATTGTTGGTAGTTTGACCTAGAAAGAGTACGACCAACTTTAAATTTTGAGGACGAAATCATTCTGGGGGGTAGATTTGTCACCACCACTTTCCTGGAACAGGGGTATTTTTGACTTTTTCCTAATTACTGTTAGTAGTGTGGTTTCATATTATATCTTGCGTGCTAATTATTTTTTTGAAAACTAAACTTTATATTTTGGTTAATTATTTAAATAGTTAATATGGTGCATGTGTTATATTTTGAATATGATTAATGGTTAGGCTTTAGATTAGAATGATGATTAGTGATCCTAGAAGACCCAAACCCACTTGTCATGACCACCCAACAAGATGATTAGGACTAGCCTAAATGAACTTTAGTTAGTCTCTAGCAAGATTAGAAGATCTAGTTAGAAAACTTGACTAAACACCTAATTAGGTAGAGAGGTTTAATCCCTAACTTATCATGACTAAAGAGAGGGGTGTAGTGGACCTTTCCCCTTGACCAAAATCCTAATCCTAACATCATATGGCAGCCCATATTTTTATAAAATCCTACTTCATCTTCTTTCGCCTTCCATTTTTTATTTCAAGTTAGGAGCTTTTTCCCCCAAATTGCTGCTACACCCAAAATTTCTCCAAATTGAGCCAAATTGGGTTCGTTCCCTCCCCCTTGGAGAGGAGAAGCCTCTATTGACTAGCTAAGAAGGGATTGAAAGGATTTGGAGCCTTGAAGCTTGGTGGAGATCTAGATCTAGGAATTTTACATTAGAAATCTATCTTTCTTTTGGTATGAGCTCTCTAAATCCTTTCATTTTATTTCATTAGTGTAACTATATTCATTTAGGACCCCATTTGCATTAGGATACCATTGGAGAGGAGTTGAGGCTCTTCTCTTCCTATTTGAAGGTTTTTCCCATTTTATTTTGAAACAAATTTGGGAAAATCGAATTTGTGACCACCAAGTGTTCAATACGTGTCCCCAAAGGAACTCCGTGTCCTTTTTTAGTCGAGATTGGATGTGTGTGTCCTAAATAGGATACGTGGTATTGTGTCATGGTATCTCATGATACACATGGTTAGATTTGGGTATATATATGTGTTTCTTTTGTCCAAACGACCCAAATTTATTATAATATTCATCCACGTTTTTAGTAGCCATAGTAACCTAGAAATGCCATAACTTTTGGCTCAGAACTCCGATTAATCTCCCATTTTTTTAAGAACAGTATCAAAGTTATCTTTCCAAATATATATATTATTAGGCCAAAATCGTTCTAGAACTTTCTGTAAAACTGTTTAAGTGTCAGCTGTCTGAAAGACGAAAGCATTTCGGTGTTTTTACGATTACGGGAGCTTCCGGACACGAAAATGCGATCCGTTTGAAGTTTCGGAAAGCTAATACGAAGGACTACGACATACTTTAATCCTAGAATTTAGTGAAGGTCTAATTGGTACAGTATTGATTTTAAGTAAAAAAAAGTGACTATACGACAAAGGCATTTTGTGTAACCTATGAGCCTATGTAGTATGGATATTAAGTGAATGTAGGTACCATAGGTTATCGAGTATATGTATGATATAGTGTATGATATAGTGTATATATATATATATATATATATATATATATATATATATATATATATATAAAATATATATATATATATATATATATATATATATAATTGTTAGGTAATATGTGTTAGTGAGTGTGTGTTAATGTTAATACAAATTGTTATCAAGTAAGCCAAATATAGATAAGTTATATGTCAAGGTATTAAAGTTTTGGGCAAGGTACTAGTGTGATACTTGGGTACCATGAGGATATTGGTATCGTGACACTCGAATATCATGAGTAAGGATAAGAGAGTATTGAGACTTGAGTAAGGTATCCTATTTGGTATCAAATATTAGTATTACAGTTAGTTGGAATATGTTAGAGTTATCTTAGAAGTAAAGATAATTAGTGTATATAGATATCTTAGTATCTATGATATATTAGTGTTAAAAGATTAAATGGTTAGTTAGTGTCTAGTAGATGTTAGAGTTAAGATAGATAGTATCTTAGGATACTAGATGTTAGTATCTTAGGAGTAGATACTGTATCTTAGATTTACCTTTTACCTTAAGGTAATGGTTTACCTACAAGGTAAGGTACTGGGTTTACCTTCAAGGTAAAGGGGTTTACCTAGATACTAAGGTTAGATGTTAAGATATTGGTTAGCTAGTAGCTTAGGGTAGATACTAGATATCTAAGATTGATATTGGTAGCTAAGGTATTTATACCTAAACTAAGGTATTGGACATTCCACGAAGGTATTGGTATTGGAATTCCAATAGGACCAAGGTATATTGGTATATGTTATGGGTAAGTAAAGGTAATGGTATATGTAATAGGCATTGGGTGCATCCATGTATATATAAAGGATAAATTGGCTAAAGTAATTCTAGAGAGTAGGTAACTAGTTAAGATGTAAGATATATGTATTAATACTTGATAATATTAGCTATTATAGCAAATACCTTCAAGGTATTGACCTTAGAACAAATGTATTAACTAATAGTTAAGGTATTTGAGATATGGGCTAAGGATAAGTGGATAGTATCTATATATGATATATGTGATTTGGGATACCATAGTATATGTGGCTTATTGAGAATTCATGTATGATATATATGTATATGATATAGTACTATAAGGTATCCTAGAGTATGTGGGTCTATGGTTAGAACTACGACTAGCCTAGATAGAGTTGACCCCTTTAACTAGATAGTTGACCAAATCCTAGATGTTGACTTAGTTTGACCAAGAGTTGACCAAGGGTTGACTTTTGACCTAGAGAGGCATAGTATCATGTAGATTGTATTGTACACTTTAATTATTATATATTGAATATATTATAACATGTATTGCTCTAAATAGGACCTTGTGACTCTAGTTCGGACATTTGTATACATCAGTCACTCAGGATATCTGGCGAGTACATTCTCTGATATTTCTTTCATTTACTTGGTGATTAATGTATTTTAGTTCTAGTTAGTTCTATTTGATGTCTACTATGAGTCTTGGCATGATTGTACACGGATTGGTATTGTCTTTGGATATTCAGTCATGAGATGTTACCTTAACTCATCGTGATGGTATCGAATATTGTTCTTGTTGGTATTAGATAACATTGGATATATTGGTATTTGGTATCGAATACTGTTCATGTTGGTATTGTATAACATTGGCTAGTAACGTGTCATGGTTGGATCCCTCGTATCAGTCGGGGCGGGGGTAATGCTAGTTAGATATGTGATCAAGAACTATCGATAAATAGTATAATCATCGGCTACTAGCTAAGCACACATTGCACGTATGGTTGAGCTAGCCTTAGTGTAAGCATTGAATATCCCAAGCCGATCACATATCCAACTGGTATTCTAAAACACATTGTCTATTACAGTTGTATACATTCAATTCGCCATTATATTGTTCTATCTTAATTTAGTAGTTCTTTTCAATTATTTGTTCTCACAGTTTTCTGTCTATCTTACCATGTTCATCAATATAACTGTCTATAACTATTTTATAGTCCTTGTCATTTACTTGGGATTTCTAGATGAGATGTGCTCGTTCCATCCTGACTGGATATGTTGACAAAATATTATAGATGATATAGATGACTGTCCTACCTTCTACGAGGCATACGAGGGTGGCACACAAGAGCATGAGGAGGATCTAGCTCAGTAGATATAGCCCTAGTTATAGTTTAGAAGTATTTGTTTTCATGTTGTATTGGATTGTTCCGATTATTAGATAAGACTTATTATATTCAGGATATGTACTTATTTGTGTTGGACATTTAGACTTGTGTGTTGTGATAACTCTACTATTTATTCAGTTTCTTCCTTTTATCGGATTCTATATCGTGCTTTATCTTCCTTAGATTTGTGATTGAGATTATATAGTTGAGATGTCATATTAACCTCCGTGCAGAGATGACAGGTAATATGATTCAGATTGTTAGTTGATAGATATTGTAGACGACCTATACAACATTCTACCACCGACAATCCGGCATAGGCTTGACGTACCCATGTTCTCGTGCTCCTAAACAGGGTGCGGGTCATGGCAACAAATCTTAACCATGGCTAAGGTTATCTAAAATAGTAATTATTTAATTAAAATTACTTATAAATTCCATAAAATCCCTATTTATTTCAAATAAATAATAAAAAAATATTTTAAAAATTCAGGGGTGTTATATAAGGTCGTTGTACCGCACAACACTGACGAAGGAGATGCGCTTAAAGTATCCCAGAATCAGGGCGCAGACCATGCGCCTGTGTAGGCTATCCCTGTTGCCTCTCAGTTGGCACACATGTCTGGGAAGCATAGTACCGACTGTCATCCCCAATCCTTGCATCCCTAGTCAAATGTGCAGCACAAGATGAAGGCACAGCCCCTCTCTCGTGCATGGAGTCTAATGTGTAGGAAAAGCCATCTGTCTTTGACAAAATTACTTGCCCACTTGGCAAAAAAAACTTGGATTTTGAGTCTTACGCGCCTTTGAAGGCTAGTACGAAGAAATCCAAAGCAGCAAGAGCCATGCAGCTCAGTGTGCTATGCCAACAGCAAACCAAAAGCGTGTGTTGATATGATATGCGCAGCTGACGGCAACATGTACAAAACTGACTCAGGCGCTGTTGTACAAGCCCGTACGCTGACAGTTCCCAAAATCCCTTTGTAACTTGGGCACATCCCATGCACAAGAACTAAGCCAGTGGATAAATATTGTTGTGACAGACTCATGCCATCAACTCGACTGCACGCATGAAGTGGGTCTATTCCAACAACCAGTATCCCACCAATGACCTGAGCGTATCTCATGCGCTAGAACTTGGGTCAGCAAGCGCACTATTAGCATACACACCCATGCGCCCAGCTTGGCTACACGCATGACATGGGTCTAAATGTGAATCTCACTTCGCATAATTTGCGTGACGTGATTAGTCACAAGCACAAAGCGAGGAAGATAGTTGTTAAGCATAATATGACTGCTTCAGGGCAAACTTGTGCTAACATCAACATCAACTGCTATTGTACCAAAATAGCTGCCTCCCAACCAAGGCAGTTTGTATTCCAGCGACTACAACCAACAATACTGGTTTGACAACGTCTCAAAAAAGGGTGTCGATAAAAGACGAGGAAGAGCATCTTATTGTCTCGGAATTCACCTTCTCTCAAGAAGAGTTTCCAATCTAAGAATCCTCCGGTCTCGGCTGGTGCATCAAAAAGTTGACCCCGAGGCAGCAAGCCAGCAGTATTTAATACCGAGGTATTTTAGCACACCTGTTCAAAGAACAAGTCTTCCTCCGGAGAGACTGCTATTTTATTCTCATATTCAGCACAAGTTAGGGTACTAATTTCTCCGTGTTCCACGATAATCTTTCGTTTCAACCATACGAGGTTTCTTATGGAAGTGACGTTGATGCATCTGGCAGTGCATATCCTAAATAGGTTGGGGGTAGCTATCCCCTGGATTTCGAGGACGATGACAATCTGACCGTCTTTTCCCCAGGACAGCAAGGCGCAAGTATCCGAGGCAAAAAGTGAGAGGTCTACCGCATCGTCCCTTCCTCTCATTTTATATTAGTGTAAGTGATAGAAGAAAACAATGGAGGAAGTAGTGAAGGGTCCAATCATCAACAACATATGGAGACTCTCGAAGCAGGTCTCTAGACGTTGAGTGAGTCCATGCAAGCTCTGACTAAGGTGGTTTTGGAGCTCAATGATAGATTGCTACCAAAGGCCCCCGGTCAAATAAACCACGATCCGGGGACCAATAGAGAATCTAACGCACCCTTTCAGGCTCCTTCTACGATCGACAACCGTACTTTATCACAGTTATATGCCCTGCCAGTGTCGAATGACATACATGAAGCTCTTAGAGAATTACGGGCTCGCTACGACGCCAAGGACAAGGGGAAAGTGCTCCAAAAACTTGGAATTCGGCAACTATATTCTCGTGATTGGAACAATGTGGTTTACCCTCCTAAGTAGAAACCACAGTCCCATACCCGGTTTGACAAAAAAGAGTCTTCTATTTGATTTTTGACGTACTTTGCCTCCATGACGGGACACTTGCCCAAGGACAACGCCTTGCTCCCGTTCTTATTCATAGGGCATTGCAGGGGATGGCCTATGAATGCTTCTATAGCCTTCTTGACAACTGCATCTTTTTCTTTGAAGACCTCAAGCTTCTATTCCTTTCACAATTTTACAAAGGAGGGATGGATATGACAATATCCTCCCTCATGGACACCTACAAGGAAAAGGAGTCGGTCCGTGCCTACATTAAACACTTTCGTCAAGCATCCTTGAGTCTATCCCCTGGCACCCCTGAGCCAGTATTGATGGACGTATGTCGTTAGAACATGCTTCCAGCAATCAAGCTGTGGACCAACTCTACTAAGTGTACAGAGTGGACGACATTCATTATCAGTACCGATAGTGCTAAAAAGAGTGCACGGAAGGCACGCTTGCTGGAGGTAAACTCCCCTAATCTTGATGATAAAGGAAAATGCCTCTCCGGCAGCAACTCTGCTAACAGCGACCGAGACGAAAAAGGGAAGCAAGCCCTGACCGTCAACATTTCCAAGGGTTTAGCGTCGTTGAACCAAAAGCCGACAGAGGTAGCAAGGTTGAAGTATAATTATTCCTTCAACGATAACGATGTACTAGATCTCTTCAATGTGCTGATGAAAGGCGATAAGCACCAACTTCCTCCATCCAAACGTACTGACGAGATGGATATGGTGGACAATCCTAAGTACTGCTACTATCACTAGTACATCCACGATCCAATATATGACTGTTACGTGTTGAAGAAGAAGATACAGCGGTTAATAGACACCAAGGTTGTCTCACTTAACTATGAGGACAACACGTCCACTGCAAACATGGTGACCCTCCAGTTTGATAACTTTTCGGCAACAGAAGCCCAAGATGGTGTCAACCCGATCCATAAGGCGACAATGGAGGTCGTTAACTTCCCACCAACCCATGATAATGCCATAGGGTTGGTTCCACTTACAACACCGCGAGGCAAAGTCATGTGGGTCTACCCCGATCTCACTCCGGACTTGATGCAACCGACGATGCATACAAATAAGGAAAAAAGGTCCAAACTGCGTTGCATGGTTGCATCCTCGACCGACGAAGCAGTTGTAGGAAAGAATAGGTCAGGTCTACTGTACCAATGGAAAGGCCATTCGGCTCTGGAGGAAGATGCATCTCCATCTACTATACCTACTGCACCCGATGCTTCGGAGGCAGGTCCGTCCCAACCTCCTGCGACGGATAAACATAAATAAAAAAGACTCGCTTTGACAAACCACTAAAGAAAGATTCTGCAGTGGGGTTGATCAAGATGTACAACTTCAACATATTGGCACAGCTTGCCAATACTCTGGTGAGGTTATCACTCTTCGAGTTCCTCCGTCACTCTAAAGAGATATGGGAGGCCTTAAGTGAGGCATTACAACATGCCGAATTCTTTCTTAGTCAAGTCCAGCCGCCTGAAGAAGACCCGATAGCTTGCGCACATTGTTATATTGTGGTCAAAACGATCCCTATAATTACCTTCTCTCGGCAAGACATGTTGCTGAAGAACAACAAGCACAATAGAACTTTGTACTATGCAGAGTATACTGGCGCCATTACAGTAGATTGGATGCACATCGATTTGGGATCTTCTCTCAGCATTGTCTTTTAGAGCCTGCTCCAGACCCTGGGCATAGCAATGCATCATCTGTCTGCTTCTAGCACGAATATCAGCTTCTTTAACGCCGACAGAAGCAGCCCCTTGGGCAAGATTCACCTTAAATGTCAAATAGGCAATTTGCAGACAGAAGTGACGTGCTACGTCCTCGATGCGGATGTATCCTACAACGTCTTGCTTCGACGTCCATGGATACATGAATACATATAGTATTGTCTATGCTCCACTAATACATGAAGTATGTTGACAACAGTGGGTGGGTATAGGACGGAGTTTGCTAACGTTGAGCCCTTCAAAGGAATCGAAGTCTACTATGATGACGCATACCTCTACCAGTCGACTCGCCAAGAGCAACTAGACGCTGACATTGATGATGAGGCGGAGGCAAAGGCAACTTCTGATAAGCCTATGAGGGTTCATCTCAAAGGATGTGCGCCCAACACATCAGCTCCCCTAATAGTCAAACTCCAGAGGAGGACCCATGAGCCCCTCATGGCCAAACTTCTTGGGAAGGTCCAAGAGCCACTTGTAGTTAAACTCCCAAGAACAGCTAAAAAATTATTACCGAATAAGGAATGTCGGCCACACAAATGTCGGTATCGCTGATCTTGAAATTTCGCAGAAAAGCTCCTAAGACTCCATTCACATCAGCTACAAACAATATAGACTCTGAACTAGATGAATGTATAGCAGCTCATACTCATGTACTGTCACTGGATGATGTAATCCTAGGTTACCAAATTCCATATTCTATTAGGGTTTTCTTTAAATTATTTCGATCTTACACATTGGAATGCCTTGTACACCTTATACCACGCTTTAGGTTCGTTACAAACATAGTAACAACCGCTAATATTGTAAACTGGGTTCTCCCATCCCGAGGCACCTGTATTGTGGTCCAACCAAAAAGTTGGGGGACAAGCCCATTGTCTTTGGTAAAGTGGAACGTTACCAAGAACTCTCCCTAGTTGAACCGGAGCCTGATAGCGACAAGGTACAAATCTACAGTTATGCCCCTCAAGCAAAATACCTCATCCAAAAGATGGGTTATGACTTAAAAAGTTGCAAGGGCCTGAATTATGGTAAAGGTCGATGCCTACCCGTATGCCTACCAACTCCATAAGGGAAGCCTCAGGATTACTAAAATTGTACTCACCGTGGGCTGGGATATGTAATGCCTCCAACAACTCCGGAGAGTTAAAAAGCCAAAGTGGAAATGCACTCTCATTCATCTGAATCCTCCACTTGGGACTCCAATACCAGCATTGGTCAAGTCTTCAGGAATGTCTTGTCTTTCAATATAACGTCCGCATACCCTCCAACAGAGGATGATGACCAGATGCAGGGGTTCTTCGAAGAAGAACCTTGGGCTCAGTGCCTAGGATCTCAATGGGAGTTCCTTTCGAACAACAAGAGCCTTTCACCAAAGATGAGGTCATGCAAATCGACTTAGGGATGAATCCTCACATAAGCCCATATTCATTAGCAAAAGCTTATCAAAAGATGTCATGCCCTAGTTCCAAAATACCTAGGAACTTAGACGAGACGATGCCAGCTAATACGATTTGGAATATGTTCTCTAATTTAATAGACATACCAAAATGTACTACGTTGTAATAATATACTAAGCATTTGCTATATATCTCAACTAGTCACAATCCATATATAAGTAAATAGAGTAAGAATGGGCATTATGTACTATAGTCGGCCGCCCTATGATACATATATCCGAGAAAACTCGAAGAAGAGTGAGCTTGTAAAACTAGACTACAATAGCAGATAACATGCAATAGAAGGATAATAAATGAACAATGAAAGATAAATATCTAGCTATAATATACCTGAATATTTGACGTTGCCCATCATCAGTTCTAGCAAGTCATCATATCAAACAACTCTGCAATTTGGAAGTGAACCAGGTCCTCAGAGGGACGTAACAAGATACAAATTACATACTAAAAAGTAAATACTGAATAAACACAAAGGTGACCTAACCATCTATGTGAATGCACTTGAGGATAACTTTGGAACGTATGGGTAGGACAAGCTCAATAGTAATCTCTGGCATAGCCCCTGGCTAGGTACCGTTTATACACTGGCATATATCAGCAATCGACCTAGCGTAGCACTAGCGACTATCGTTTGATATACCGATAGCATATATAATCCCACGATAACGCATACCACATTATCGAGCCACTAGAAACATGTACTCAAGATTACGTAGTTTCATGTAAAAACTACAGGAGACCAATTTTGTTGTCCCATATGCCTACTAATGATCCTCTCCGCCCAAATGGCAATGCGCAAGTCGTGTCTACGACTTGAACATCTCGTAACTATATGCTAAGTCATACCAAAGATAGAACTAACTAATATTATGTATTCTACCGCCACACGTACTCCTTGCATCGATAGCTAATCAACTACACAAGCTCGTACGCAACATGATCTCATTCTCACTCATAGTGACGTGTAATGAAGAGTGTAAAGGTCTGGGAACAATAACAATAGCTCCACAACTTTAGGTGAGTCCACTAATAGCTAAGTCATCTCAAACCCACATCGATGCCTTCGTCGACTACACCCGAGGCATTCTCAGAAGCGACCTTTACTAATTTTAACACGTAGATACATGATAATATTATTAAAGTTTTATACAGTAAAAATAAGGCAAGGTATACGTGCCTGGATCTTAAACGGTGAGATGGAGACATCCAGGCTACGAACACGCTAAGTCCAAACAGTAGAAAAATACAGAGTCGTCACAAACATCTTTGGATGCTGAAACAAATAGCACCATCATTCTCAGAATAGTTAAAAAAGCTAACGTAGACTATCCATAAGTCTAATTTGGACACAATAGCAAAAATGACAAATTTGGGTCAAAATATGGTCCGTCGTTGTACCTACTTTGTACCAAAAAGTGTGCTAATATAAAAGTTTTCTAAACCTAGCAGAATATAAGTCTATGAGATCAGAATGATGATACAAACCCAATGGTGTGCCTAGAATTGGATTCTGATGAGCAAATCCTGAAATTGCCCATCGAACCAACATATGGGGCTCGGTTTCCACCGAAATGCATTCCGGGACCTAAGTTCTCAAAATTCAACAAACTATATATCTATTTTGGGCAGAACGACATTACGAGGTCATAATTTGAATATGTCATCCCGAGTCCAAAATTAGGATTTTACAAGTTAGGAATTTACGAATTCGGACAGCCAACTTTGGCGTCGAATTTAATTAATCAAACGACATATTAATGGAACAAAATATTTATCACATGAAGAGGATCATGCCAAATGTGCATTGAAACTAGTGTCTCGTCTAACGAAGCTCCGACGAGGGAGAAACAATTCTGTAAAATTGTCTCCACAAAACTGTCATAAATAAGTGTAATTTATTCAACCAACTTGGCGACCAGTTTTAACATAGCAAATGATCGAATTAAAATTTAGGAGAGCGTGGAGCTATATACCGAAATTGCGATTGAAGAAATTATTTGACGATCCAATGGTCAGATTGTCCAAAAAATGTGCATAAAGTCACTACTATGAAACATAAATTCTGACTTTCAGTTTTGCTTGTCACGTCGTGTTGATTTCAAAACACAAGAATTGACCGCGTCGTACGTCAGGTAGGATAATGGCTCATCATGGACTGCACAGGGCATGTTAGGACACGCCGGGGTTGGCTCGCAGAGTCGGAGTGCTACCGTTGAATTACAAAATGCGCACAGGGTTTCCCGTGCGGCTATTTATGTGCTTCGAAGGGGTCGTCGAGGGTGCAGTATTGCCATACGGTCATTAGACGACGACTCGGGGTGCTCGGGAAGCGTGAGGTGGCCCACGACAACCGATAGGGCTTACACGCGGGGTCAGGACGTTGGACGTGCTGTTTCGTATAGGTGGCATTAGGGTATCGCGGTAACGTGCACTGGTTAGTGCGACTGCATGCTACGGTAGGCACGAGTACGGCCAGGTCGGAGTCGCAACGAGTGAAGCATATAGGTAGACGCACGGTAGGGATAGCTGCGGTAGCAATCGTAGCAGCAACAACAGGGATAGAAAGAAGGAGAATAGGTGAAGTGGATGAGAGAAAATTTAGAAAGGAGAGGGAATTAGTGAAGGATAGAGATTAGTTTCTCACCATGACTAAAAAATATGTCATGGATGATTATTGATGTGTAGGAAGCATGTAGGAGTCCAATTGGGTGAGACACAAGTTATAGATGTATTATAGGCTTAATGTAGGTCAGGATCATTTGATCAGTCAAAGTGAACGGGTTGAAGTTGTGTCTCCAATTTTGATTGGAATGGACATATGTGCATGGCATGGGTTAGAAATGGTTGTAGAGTCCTAAGTGTTGTGCGATTAAAATAAAGCATAAGAAGGCATGTTTCGTGGGACACTAATGTCATGTGCATAGAGTAAAGTGTCTAGATCATGGTGACGAAGTTCGATGGAAGGAAATAGCTAGTCTTGTGCTTCATATATCGAAGCCCCATCGAGGATGCCAATTAAAATAAATAAAGAATATATGTTATAAATAGAAGTTTTTGAATCCTAATTTAACACGATTTAACCTTAGTCGCTCACTAATTGCAGAAAACCCTAAAAATTATTAAGGGGGCTTACAATCTATCCATATTGGAAATGTTTTGTCCTCAAAATTAAACTAAAGCACAATATAAAAAATAACAGAATTGATCTTTGGAAGAAGTCTAATACGACTAGTCATATCAACCTTCTCCAAGGGATAGGAAGGGAACACGGTTATCCAGGGGATCCTAGTTGACATCATGATCTTAGTTAGGATACGATTAGTTCGAGTCCTTACCCAACTTATAGAAATTAATTTGGTAACAGAATCGTTAATCATAATCCTATTTGTAAGGTACAATTGAAGGTCTAATTCGAATGGGAAGATACAAGAATATTAGATACATATGATGGTAGTTATAGTCTTTGAAAGGAAATCTTGGTGCTATTATGATGCTAATAGTCAAAGATCTATAAATAATAATTTTACCAACACTATATCGCTTCCAAATAGATCATGTCTTCAACAAGGCAGTAGAAACGATTAGGTTAGACATATCTAAGACGAGGTGGTATAATGAGTTTTGGGTATCGCATGACAATGTTGTTAGGGAGACAAGATCGAAGAATCACAAAAATTTTTGTAAATCAACCTAAGAGAAAATTTATGATAAGTTCAAAGAATAATTTCACATGATCGAATTTCAGAGATAAGGCACGATTAGGTAGTTATATGGAAAATTTAGGTCATAGCGAGTAGGCAAGGAAATTTTGGAATAGAAAGAACTAGTGCCTATAGGGATAAGAAAATTAAGAACAAGGAGTTGCTAATAAATCAAAGGATTGATTTCTAAAATTATGGCACGATTAGTGAAAGAATAAAAATCTTCTCAATCGTATAACATAGAATATGTAATCACAAAGAAATGATAGGGGTATGGTCTACAGCGAAAATATAATTTCTGGTTACTAGAATAATAATAGGTTTAGGTTTAACCAAACAGGATGAAGAAATTCAACATCAACTCGAACTATGGTATAGCCTATCTATCCTAATTTTCTAGGATAACAGTGTTGTCCTCAAACGATGCTTCCAACACCATTGTATTTTATCCATCCTTGATCCTTAAAAATTAGCATAGCTTTATATTCTTGCCCTTTTATCTGTTTATAAAACTTTATTTTCAATCATTTCTCCATCCGTATTTCACAACTCAATACTGGTACAATCATCGATCTTTTTCAGGATATCCAACTTCCATTTTCTTTCATATTCAAATCTCAAATATTTTTTTATCTCATGCCAGTTCGCTGCTTGTTTGATTCCTAAAAAATCTTCTAACATGATCGTAGTCCTGAGTCTTCAAATATTCCATGGCATTATTTCCTTTACTACTTTATCAACATATTTATAGGGCATACTAATTTCTTATATTTCTCTATTTCTTCATAAAATTTTTAATATATTTCTTTGATCTAAGCTTCTTATCCTTTTCCTAAGTCTCGATCCTAAAATTGAATTTATAGACTTAAGTCATGCACTTTCTATAATCCTTATTACGTCATCATGGATGATCATTATTTTAATCCTCGACTCAATTTACTTTATGACAATCCTAAATTTACTTCTTTCTTCAAATCAAAGTTTTTCTTGCAATTTATTCTTGCCTCTTTTCAACTATATTACTTAAACATAGTACCCTTTTATTATTCTTTCCTCTTATAATAACCATGTTTACCCTGATTATAATATATTTGCTCTAGTCATAATCCTTTAGGGATCCCTAGCTAACCTGTATCAATCAAAGGATATTCATAACTATGTGTACTAGTCTATTTTAGGTAAGTTCCCTATCTCAAATCTCGATTTCTTATTTATGACTACTCACGGAAGATAGAGAGCTCGCGATTGATCCTTAAACCCTATATTACACTCCTATAAGTTATACTCTAAATATCCTTATTCATACGATTGAAAATCTACCTATACTTGCTACCGATAATCACTATACAATCTTTATAAGTACCTCGAATCTTTCTTATACCAAACGTATTAGGCGAGGGTCAAGGCTAAGTTATTCAGGTACCAAGATCCAATACTTCGGACATTTATTATTGGGTAATAGTCAAATCATGGCTTTGGTTGGTCCTTCCAATACTTGTCTAATCCTTCGATTTGAAAGTCTATCTAGCTCTAATACAACTCATCTCTTCTACCACATATTCATTTGCACTATTTTTTTTCTTCTTCGTCTCTGCTATCATAATATAAAATTATTACATGATCAACTAATCTATCTTCCTCATGTGAGTTCTTTTGACTAAAATACTATCATATTCTAATTTTACTTCCTTTCTAAGCACAATATTATGATCATGTCCTCCAAGTAATACTTCCCAACTTATTTTGGTGATAAAATTCCGTACCAACTTTTGTCATCCTAAGTATAGGGCTTATTGATCCATTCTATCCATAAAATCTCAAGTTGTACCGGCTAAGTCTTCGATATCATAATATTATATTCTTATATGATCATCCAATATCTTGTGATAGTCTTCTTGACTATTCTACTACCCAATTCTATTATTTTTATCACAAGAATAAAGTCATGATTATCCCTTTCAAGAGAAAATTTTACAAGCAAACGTAGGTTTATCTTTATTACAATCCTCGTCGATTCATTCTATCCTCATGTCATATTTTCTGAAAGCCTTTTGTATAGGTGGTCATAATTTTTTTAAAGAGCTACGACTAATCCCAAGGTTCAACTATATATACTACCAAATTATAACACTAATCATTTTGATCATTTTAAAAATCAATATCTTTCGACTATTCTTCACGAATATATAACTTCTAAATCAACTTCATCTTCTCTAGTAGATAATAGGAGCTATATCTATTGATAAAAGGAATTTTTTACTAGGGCTAAACCCCATAAATAAAATCTAAACTACCACCTGATTCTAATCGTCTATCTAGTATAGGCATCTATACTAACCATGTCTAACTTAGTTAACCACCCACACTTAATCAACCTTGCTTCTACCATATGATAATATCGATCCAAGAATGTTCATCAAGCACGAATCTCCGTTTTTTTGAAATAGGGGAAGACGAAAATCAATAACAATGAGTTCAAAGAAAATATGATCGATTTATTAATATGTGGTTCATGGATGATAGTGTAAATCAAAAGAGTTTTCATTAGCAGTTGTGGATTGAGATCCTATTACACTTATCATATTGCAGGCTCGTTCGTTATAGTAATGTAACCAAAATAATTTTATCTGGACCTGTATGGGCCACCACAAAAATATGTCACACCCCACTTCCAAAATACCTAAGAACTTGGACAAGACGATGCTAGCTAATACGATCTAGAATATGTTCTCCAATTTAATGGACATACCCAAATGTACTATGCTGTAAAAATATACTAAGCATATGCTATCTCAACTAATCTCAATCTATATATAACTAAGTAGAGCAAGAATGGGCATCATGTACTACCGTCGGCCGCCCTCTTGTATACATGTTCGAGCAAACTCGAAGAAGAGTGGGCTTTCAAACTAGACTACAACAGCAGATAATACACAATAGAAGGGTAGTGGATGAACAATAAAAGATAAACAGACAGCTACAATATACCTGAATATTCGGCGTTGCCCATCATCAGCTCCAGCAAGTCACCATATCAAATAATTCTACAATCTGGCAGGGAACCAGGTCCTCAGAGGGACGTAACAAGATACAAAATACATGCCATAAAGTAAATACTTAATAAACACAAAGGTGAACTAACCATCTATGAGAATGCACTTGAGGATAAATTTGGAACGTATAGGTAGGACAAGCTTAATAGTAATATCTGGCATAGCCCCTGGCTAGATACCGTATATACTGACAAATATCAGCAATCGACAGAGCGTACGTAGTGCTAGCGACCATCGTCTGATATACCGACAACATATATAATCCCATGATAATGCATACTACGTTATCGAACCACTATAACATGTAATCAAGACTCCGTAGTTTCATCCGAAGACTACACCAGACCAATTTGGTTGTCCCATACGCCTACTAATAATCCTCCCCGCACAAATGTCAATACACAAGTCGTGTATATGACCTAAACATCCCGTAACAATACGCTAAGTCATAGCTAAGATAGAACTAACTAATACCATGCATTTTACCGTCACACATGCTCCTTGCATCGATAGCTAATCAACTATACAATCTCGTGCCCAATATGTTCTCATTCTCACTCACAATGTCGTATAATGAAGCGTGTCAAGCTCTGGAAACTATAACAATAGCTCCATAACTTTAGATGTGTCCACTAATAGCTAAGTCATCTCAAACCCACAACGATGCCTTCGTCGACTGCACTTGAGGCATTCTCAGACGCGATCATTACACCAATTTTAACACATAGATACATGATAATATTATTGAAGTTGTATACAGTAAATATAAGGTAAGGTATACTTGCCTGGATCTTGAACGGTGATTTGGAGACATCCAAGGCTACGAACACGCTAAGTCAAAACAGTAAGAAAATACAGAGCTATCACAAACATCTATGGATGATGAAACAAATAGCACAATTGTTCTCAGAATAGTTAAAAAAGCTAAAATAGCCTATCCATAAGTCCAATTTGGCTACATGGGCAAAAACGGTAATTTTGGGTCAAAATACGGTCCGCTATTGGATCCACTTTGTACCAAAAAGCGTACCAGAATAAAAGATATCTAAATCTAGTAAACTATATGTCTATGAGACCATAATGACGATATGAACTCAATGGTATGTCCAGAATTGGATTCCGATGCGCTAATCTCAAAATTGCCCGTCGAACCAAAATATGGGGCCCGATTTGCACTGAAATGCGTACCGGGAGCCAAGTTCCAAAATTTTAACAAATTATATGTTTATTTCCGGCAGAACGATGCCACATGTTCAGTGGTAGTTTCAAAATTTGAGTCTGAGATTCTGGGTCCAAAATTAGAATTTTACAAGTTAAGAATTTATGAATTTAGACAGCCAACTTTGGTGTCGAATTCAACCAATCAAATGACATAATAATGGAACAAAAATTTTGTCACATAAAGAGGGTCATACCAACTATGCACAGGAACAAGTGGCTCATCCAACAGAGCTGTGATGAGGGAGAAACAATTTCATAAAATTGGCTCCATGAAACTGTCATAAATAGATGTAATTTATTCAACCAACATGGCGACTAGTTTTAACATAGCAAATGATTGAATTAACGGCTAAACCTTTAGGATAGAGTAGAGCTATATTCCAAGATCGCGATGAAAGAAATTTTTCTATGGTCCAATGGTCATATTGTCCAAAAATGTGTGTAAAGTTACTGCTGTGAAATACAAATTCTGACTTCCAATTTTGTGCATCACGTCTAATTGATTTCAAAACACAAGAATTGATCGCTTCGTACGTGAGAGAGGATGATGGCTCGTTGAAGATTGCACTGGACCATACTAGGACGCGCTGGGACAGGCTTGCGGAGTGGGAGTGCTACCGTCGGCATGCGAAACATGCACGGGGCTGACCACACAGCTGTTTGCGTGCACGGAAGGGGTCGTCGAGGGTGCAACATAGCTACGCGGCCGCTAGCGGATGACTGGGGATGCTGGGTTCGCATGAGTTAGCCCAAAATGGCGTACATAGCTCGCACGCAGGGAAGGGCTGTTGCAGGGACTGCCACGTACAGATGGTGCTAGGGTGGTGCTGGGGTGTCGCAGTCGCATGCGCTGTTTGGCACGATTGCATGTTGCGGTGGGCACGAGTACGGCCAGGCCGGAGTCGTGACAACAGACACATACATGTAGGCACACGGTGGGGACAGCCGTGGCTATAGCAATCGTAGCAGAAACGTCAGGCATAGAAAGAAGAAATAAATAGAGGAAAGAAAGAAGGAGAATAGGTGAAGTGGAGGAGAAAAAATTTAGGAAAGAGAGGGAATTAGTGAATGAGAGCGATGTGTTGCTTACCATGACTAGAAAATATGTCATGGATGATTATCGATGTGTAGGAAGCATATAGGAGTCTAATTTGGTGGGACACAAGCTACATGTGTATTGTAGGCTTAATGTAGGTCAGGATCATATGATCGGTCGAAGGGAATTCGATGAAGTTGTGTCTCCAATTTCGATTGGAATGGATACAGGTGCATGGTTTGGATTAGAAATAGATTTAGAGTCCTAAGTGTTGTGCGACTAAAATGAAGCACGAGAAGGCATATTTTTGTGGGACACTAATGTCATGAACGTAGAGTGATGTGTCTAGATCACTGGCTACTCTTGTGCTCCATATCGAAGCCACGTCGAAGACGCCAATTAAAATAAATAAAGAATACATGTTACAAATCATGGTTTATAAATCCTAATTTAATACAATTTAATCTTAATCGCTCACTAATTATAGAAAATCTTAAAAATTGTTGAGGGGGCTTACAGAAGAAGACTGTGAATCCTTGGTACAGCTTATCCAGGATTATATCGACGTCTTCGCCTGGAGCTATAAAGATATGCCAGGGTTAGACCCGCAAGTTGCAATGCACAAATTCAATATCCTGCCAAATGCAAAGTATGTCAAATAGCAGCAGCGGTACTTCCGTCCAGATGTCATGGACGACATCGAAACCAAAGTAAATAAACTTATAGCAAGCGGCTTCATTTGCGACGAACAATATTCAGATTGGGTAACAAATATTGTTCCTGTCTCTAAAAGAACGAAAAGATTCGGGTCTGCATATTCTTTCAGGATCTCAATTCAGCTTGTCCGAAAGATGTGTTCCCCACCCAATCACTGACGTGATGACTGACAATACGTATAGCTTCGAATGCCTTTCTGGAAGGATTTTTCGGCTATATCCAAATTAAGATGTTTCCAGAGGATGAAAAGCACATGTCGTTTCAGACACCAAAAGGCATCTATTGTTATACAGTGATGACCTTCGGTCTAAAAAATACAGATGGGTGGGACATAGGAACGAGCTATGAGTAACATATTCCGTAAACACCTCGGAAAAATAGTAGAATGTTATGTTGATGACATCATTGTCAAGAGTCGGAATAAGGGCAACCACCTGCAGGATAAAGACTGTGTTCAATCTGATGCGGGCACATCAGCTGAAGATGAACCCAACCATATCCTTTCTAGGAGTTTTTAATGGTAAGTTCTTGGGTTTCATCGTAACTACATAAGGCTTTCTTATTGACCATGAGAAGACCAAAGCTATCCTTGACATGGTTCTATCGAAGAATCTTAGAGAGCTTCATGGCCTGCAAGACATTTAGCGTATATCCGAAGATTCATAGCATATCTTTTTGGTCGATGCCAACCCTTCGCCAAGCTAATGAAGAAGGAACTTTTTTATGTCTGGACCAAGGAGTGCCAGCAAACATTCGATGACATAAAAAATATCTCACGAATCCTCCAGTTTTGGTGGCCCAGTCGTGGAAAGACCTTTCCTCCTTTATGCCTGTATAATGGACCATTCTCTTGGTGCTATGCTAACTCAGAGAAGCGATGCAAGCCATGAACAAGCCATCTACTATCTCAGTAGGACGAAGATCGGTGCCAAGCACCGATACAATCCCGTCGAGAAGGAATGTTTGGCTTTGGTGCTTGCCATACAGAAAACCTGCCACTATATGCGGTGCAGACGATCGATGACATTTCTTGGGTCAATCCCCTCAAACTGCTCATGACTAAGCCGAGAGCGCTAAACTTATGGCTAGCCACATGGGCAATCTTACTATCACCATACGATATGGTGTTCATCCCGCAGAAGGCAGTCAAACGTCAAGCACTAGCTAATTTCTCGACGACACATGTTGTACCAAAAACGTCAAAACTTTATGATGATATTCCAAATGAAGTCTTATAATCTAACACAGTTGTTGAGGAGCCCATCTGACAAATATTTTTCGACGGGGCTTCAAGAAAAGGGCCCAAGGACAAAATTATCGCAGGAGTGGGGGTGGTCTTGGTTAGACCCGAGGACCTAGTCATTCGTCAGACATTTCTTTATGGAACTATACTCTAACAATGTGGTAGAATACAATGCCCTCATCAATGGACTCCAGCGGGCTAAACAATTGGGTGTTGACTACCTAAAGGCCTACTATGACTCGAAACTGATAGTAAATTAGGTTGGAGGCCAGTACGAGGTCTGACATGAAGACAGGCGCCCTACCATCAAACGACGGTCGACATAATCTCTACTTTTATCGAGTTCTTTATGGAACATGTGCCCCGACTACGGAATCTAGAGGCCAACCCTCTCGCTGGCCTTGTTGTTTCTTTGGCAGTCCCTGTCGGGACCCAACATTTTGTCATAGTGATTGCTCGAGAATTGGTATATCCCAAGAACAACCTATAAATGTGTCTGAACTACTCTCCGTAGACAGACACTAATATTGACATCAGAGATTGGTGATTCTCATTTATAGACTATACTGTCTATAGGATCCTTCCCGATGACCAGAAAGAAGTCGCTCTCTCTGCTTATATTATGATACAACCGCTAAAATGTTGTATCTTCGATCTTATGACAAACTCCTTCTCCGATGCTTATAGGATACAGAAGCGAAGGAAGCACTCCAAGAAGCGTATGATGATACTTACGGAGCTCACCAAGCATCCCCAACTTATCTTTTTTTTTCTTAGACAATTTTGGTGCTATTGAACAAAATAGAAGAAAAAAATGAGAGATATACCAGAAATAACCAATGGAAATGGAGGAGAACCCCAAAATGAACCTGGATCCAAACTTTTAGGGTTGGAAGAGCTTGGAGAAGGAAGAACTCAAAACTAGGGTTAGGGTTTTCGTTTCTCTGGGTGGTTGTTGTTTAAGAGGAGGAGGGGGATGAAGTGGGTTTTTAAAAAGAAAACGAAGTGTCCACCCCCTATTCTGAAAACACTCGAGTCGAGTTCGGCCCGAGTTCGCACAGATCCCGGTCTAAGCTCGTTCCCTAGGGTTCCTGAATATAGTGTTTCACTTTGATGCAGTTTTTAACATTAACATGAAAAATAAATTTTTGATTTTACGAAAATAATTTCTATTAATTAATCCGTATACATAAATTGTGTTAAATATTTTAGATTAGCTGTAGTAGCCGGATCCCAGCTAGCGGTAGTCCAAAGATACATGGCATCTTGTCGCTTAGGTTTTTATGCCTTATTGAAAGAGTGGTCCTTTCGGCTTATAACCAAAATATTCTTCACAATTTATGAACTTAGGTCAACTAATAAGTAAATTACACAACCTTAAAATCCAAATTTCTTAATTCTCTTTTTATAAAGTTAAAACGTTCTTCTGTTAAAGGTTAAGTAAATACATCAACTAGTTGATGTTCTGTGTTCACAAATTCTAGACAAACGTCACCTTGTAGTACCTGATCTCTAAGAAAATAATGTCTTATTTCTATGTTCTTAGTGCATGAATGACAAATTAGATTCCTAGTAAGATTTATAGTGCTCATGTTATCACAGTAAATAGGGATGTTCTTGTAAGATAATGGATAGTCTTCCAAAGTTTGTTTCATCCATAAAATCTGAGCACAACATCATCATACGACAATATATCATGCCTGAGTAGTTGATAATGCAACAGAGTTTTGCTTCTTAGAAAACCAAGAGACTAAGGACTTTACTAGAAAATGACACGTGTCGCTGGTACTTTTACAATCGACCTTGCATCCAGCAAAATCTACATCTGAGTAGCCGATCAGGTCAAACGAAGATGTTTTGGGATACCAAAATCCAGTTGTTAAAGTTTCTTTAAGGTACCATAGGATATGCTTAACTGCACACACATGTGATTCCTTAGGAATAACCTGATATCTTGTACATAGGCATACTAAAAACATAATATCAGGTCGACTAGCAGTTAAATGTAATAAACTACCTATCATACCTCTATACTTATGTACTTCAGTAGGTTTGCCATTTTCATCCATGTCAAGTTTTGTCGAAGTCGCTATAGGAGTTCCGATCGGTTTTGCATTGTCCATGTCGAACTTCTTTAACAGATTTTTTGTATATTTTTCTTGATTGATGAAAATTTCTTGTGAACTTTGCTTGATTTGTATTCCAAAGAAGAAAGTAAGTTCTCTCTGCATACACTTAGCAAACTCGTTATATAGCATCTCATTAGTTGATCCAAAAATAATGCCATCTACATAAATCGGCACTAATAGAATATTTTATCAAGAGTTTTATAAAAAAAGGTATAATCGACCTTTCTTTTTAAAAAAATTGTATTCACGTAAAAGGAACTAAGGCGCCCATACCATGCACGACGTGCTTGTTTGAGTCGATAGAGAGCCTTACGAAGCTTGTACACGAGATCAGGGTATTTAAAATTTTCAAAACCGGAAGATTATTTAACAAAAACTTCTTCTTTTATAAAACCGTTCAGAAAAGCACTTTTGACATTCATTTGAAAGAGTCTGGAATAATAAAAACTAGCAAAAGCGCATAACTTGCAAATGAATTCACGTCTAGCAACAAGAGCATATGTCTCATCATAGTCAATACCTTCATCTTGGTTATAGCCTTGGGCTACGAGACGTGCTTTGTTATGTGTTACCATAACATTCTCATTTAGTTTATTTTGGAAAATCCATTTGGTACCAATGATCGACTGAATATTAGGTCTGGGAACAAGTTCCCAATATTGATTCTATCCAAATTGGTTAAGTTCCTCTTGTATTGCAGAAATCAAAAATTCATCATCAAAAGCTTCTACAATTTTTTTTGTTCTCTCTTAGAAATAAAAGCTACATTTATATTGATATCGCTATTAGCAAAACTAGTACTTACACCTTTAGATTCATCACCTATTACCAATTCTTTTGGATGGTTTATGGAGAATAATCTTTTAGGCAGACTCTCTAGGTACGTGGTTGGTGTATCATCGGGTGCTTTGCTTGATCTACAACTAATATCTTCATTATCACTGTTATTTGTATCTTGGACGTTCAACTCATCAAAACTAACATGTACCGATTCTTTAACCATTAGGAATCTCTTGTTGAATACTCTGAATCCTTTGCTCTTCGCGGCATATCCAAGAAATATCCCTTCATCAGCTTTTGTATCGAACTTACCTAAGTTGCCTTTAGAGTTGAGAATAAAATATCAGTTTCTTCATGGATTATCTTGCAATAGTGTCCATGTCTGCATGTGCAAGTCGCATATGCCATAACCAGCTTTCGTCTTACGATATGTACAGATACTTTCCTATATTAATAGTATCTTCCGAAAGATAGAAAACATATATGTTGTCTTGTCTTATTCCTTCATAAGTAACTATAGCAGATGTCTTCTCATAAATGGAACATTATCTTTCAAAAAATTAATTCCATAACTGTGATAAGCTATTTGACCTATACTTAGTAGGTTATGTTTTAATAATAGGAGAGAGAGAGAGATGTACCTATGTTACTATTATCTAGGATATGTCCTTTAAAATTATTACCAAAGGAGACATAGCCTTCTTTCTTCGTCGATAAAGTTGCAAACAAATTAGCATCACCTGCCAGGTGTCTGAAGCAACCACTATCGAGAATCCACTTCCTTCTAGTACGAGGGGGTAGGTCCACCTACAACACAAGTTGAAGATGAAACCTTTGGTACCCACTTCCTTGAGGGTCCTGATATATTAGTCTTGGGAAACCAAACATATATTTGCATATCTACTAATTTTCTAGTCTGCACTGATGTGATAGATGTTCTTTTAGACCACAATAGTGACAAGTAGCAGATGTATTTGTGTTAGTTGTAATTAAAAAATTATGTATGTGTCTCTTTGAAAATTTGTATGATGTCTTGTGTAAGTATCTATAGATGAATGCATGATTTTTCAAAGATCAAGTGGTATTTGTCGTGTTGTGTTTGTGTTTAGCAGTGTGCTTTGTGTTTACCTGAGTCATAGGTTGAATCACCTGCTTTCCTAGATTTATCTCTAACTTTTTTAGAGAGATCATATCCTTTATTATACTTAGCCATGAGTGCATCAATCCTCTGAGGAACAATATTATGCTTCCTCTTCATTGTTTCATAGAGATCATTGAGTTTAACATTTTCTTCAATGCATCAGATAACTCATCAAGTTATAAAGCCTTTATATAATGGGTTAGTGGTTACCTTTGCATCTGTAGCTATGAAGCATATATTTCTTGTGTTGCGAGATTATTTTTCTTCTTCAGAATTGCTTATCTCACCTTTACACCAAATGCTTGTGTTAGCATAATTCTTGGATGATAATCTTCTTACTTGAAGATTCATATCGATTTTCCTTTCTTACAGTAGGACTGATCTTCTTGATATGGCCTGTCTTTTTGCAGTTGTAGCAGATCGGTTCTTCATCATATTTAGGATCTTTCTTTCTTTTTTGTTTGATTTCTTATACTTTAGAAATCTTTGAAGTTCCGAGTCATAAGGGCCATTTGTTCATTTTCTAAGCTGTCATTCTTAATTTCATCGTCGGAGGCCAACTTCTGATGTGCTTTGAATGCAATGGTCTTCTCCTTTGGTGTTGACTCTTCAAATTCCTTTAGATCTAGCTCATGCGTCATAAGATTTCCTATTAATTTCTTGAACCATTATTATGAGCGTTTCCTTCAATGATAGTTGTTGCCTTAGGATTCCAATTCTTGGTTAGCCCTCGAAGCACCTTGCGTATCTTTTCATGATTGAGGTAATCTTTTCCGAGAGAAGATAAAGGATCAAGAATATCTAGGAAACAAGTAAACATATATGGTGATACTCTCATTAGGCTTCATTTTGAATGCCTCATATTCTTGTGTAAGTCTTGAGACTTTGGATTCCTTCACTTGTGAAGCTCCTTCAGGAGTTACCTCAAGAAGTTTTCAAATCTCGTGAGATGTGACACATGTAGAGACTCTATTGAATTATGTTCTATCTACTGTACAAAATAAAGTATTTATAGCTTTTGCATCAAGACATGCTTGTTTCTTTTTATGATTAATATATTTGTCACGAGGTTTCTCAACTAAGCTTCCATCTATGACAATTTGAGTTGGTTTCTTATAACCATCAATAACAATTGACCATAAATTAAAATCAAGTAACTTGAGATAAAAACTCATATATGTCTTCCAATATGAGTAGTTTCTGTCATCAAATAGGGGTACAATATTTGTTGACTGGCCTTCACCATTGTTGGTGTATATGTGTTTCATCGTTGTCATTTCTCTAGGAGTGTCAGTCTACTTTAGAGAAACCTTGCTCTGATACCAATTGTGGGATCGATGGCAACTCTAGAAGGAGGTGAATAGAGTGTAGCAGAAGTAATATTCTCAATTTGAAAATAATTGAGTAATGAGAAGACAATGTATAACTATTGTGTATAAGAAAGACAAATAAATAAATATTAATAGCAGAGTAATAGAGAGCAAACTCATACACCAAAAATTTTATCCTGGTATCCCTCTGAGAGGACTAGTCCAGGCCCAAGAACTCTTGTTCGGAGTTAATACACTATTTTTGAATAGCAGTTACACCATGCGCTTTTATTCGAAGAGCACGTCGACTTCTTTACATTTTGTGCTTTGATCTGAAGAGCACGAACAGACTTCAACTCTAAACAAAATAGCTTTGGTACGTCAAGCTTGTACAACTCGATCACTTCTAATCGGAAACACACCGGCACTTAGAAGAATAGGAGTTGTCTTGGGGACTTGAATATTGAAAGGCTTGTATAGAATAGAGAAGAAGAAGAAGAAGAAGAATAAAATGATGATATAAAAGAGGGGAGCTTCTTCTCTTTATAGAATCTTTTGGGACAGAGTTCGGGCAGAACTCGGATGCCCTAACATTCAAAATTTTGAACGTTGGGTACCAAAAGAATAGGTAGCCTATTATGTCAGAAGGATTTTTTGGAGCACCGAGTTCGGGGCAAACTCGTACCGAGTTCGTTTGTCTTGATTTTAGAATGTAATGAGCTCATTTTGGTTCAAGAAAATTAGTTTTGGGTGAAATCATTTTGGGTTATTGGATAGGATTTATTTGAGTTAAGATACGACTAATTGCCAATGCGAACTGACTCACATATATCCTAGACTCAACAAATAAAAAATACAAAATAAATATAAATTAGACTCGACTGATTCACCACTTTCGAATTGATTTAATGCATTTTCTGAAGTTGTATTTCATGTATCAACTCGAAGTTTATGTTAATTACCAAAATCAAGTTGACTATGACAAGATGGGTCAACAATAATATGGGCAAGAGTTCCCGAACACATCAGGTCCAAAGAATATAAATTTTTTGTAAATTTGTTTTAGTCATAAAACCTTCAATATAACTCAAACTCCAGTGGTTCAAAGCCAAAAATGCATGAAATTGAATTCTCTACAACATGGAAGAATTTGTTTTTCGACATACTATGTTGTAAGAGATAATTCCGATGAATTTCTATAAAATCCTAATTTTGAAACTTAGATCTACTCCAAAATATCCACCAAATTCGAAAATATCAATACTAAAGATATAGAGAATGTAAACATACACAGTATAGAATAAAAATATATATATCAAAGAAACAAAAATTATAGTTTCTCCATTTGGGCAAGATGTATTTGCCTAAGTTGGGTTGAGGGAGAGACATGAAGAAAGAAATAGGAAGGAGTGAAAATGAATGAAGAGAGAGAAAGAAGAGGGCTGATATATATGTTGAGGAATAGATTCTTAGCCCTTGGATGAACCAAGCCACTAATCCAAGCCACCCAAAGAAAACCAAGGGTCCAATGGTCCATGGGTGAACCATATTAGAAATCCATTCTACACCCAGGTCCTAGCACGGGTCTACGATAATTCCAATGGGTCTTCTACTGGTCCAAGATAGTCTCACATATGAAAATTAAATACAATATTTAAAATTCGAAACCAAATACGCGAAAATATGAAACATAGTATAAAGCTTGGTTTATGAGAAAAAAATTTAAATATCGAAATCCAGAATACAAAATTCGGGAACGAACGTGCGAATTCTACCCTCCTTAGAAAAATTTTGTCCTCAAAATTTCACTAAAGCTAGTCGAGTTGGACAAATATACTAAAAAGCTCAGAATATCACAAGTCACTTGTTAGAAAATAAATTACATCAAGCAGATAGAAAATATGAAAGCAAAAATAAGTAAAGATAGAATAATAAATAAATGAATACCTATACAATACGTACTAAAGAGAAAGAACTATGGGGTATATGGATATATATACCCTAGAGTCAGCTATATAGGGATCATCCTCGCTGGCCTACGCTGACTTACAAATGGAAAAGGATCAAGTGTCGAGCTAAGTCAGTATCAATGAATCAATCAAGAACATGACTCTGATCCAGGATGTACCTTCATAACCGGGATACATTATAACTACCACATGTCATAAGATACGAAGGCGAAAGAGCGGGATGATGAATTCGCCTTCACTCGCTAAATAAGTCGAGCTGATCGTTGCATTCTGGATGTAGGAGGAATAGAATGTCGTCGATGAAAGCCTAATATATACTACCAGTACCTACCCTACGACTGAAAGACGTAATGAGATCATGAAGATGGTACCTATAAATCCTGAGATACTACCCTCAAACTAAACATGATTCTAAAACTGCCTTGAGACTGTCCATACAACTGTGTCTTGTGTTGCCTAATCTTCTGAGCTCGAGATGGCTGAGCACGCTGCGCCAATGGTTGTACTGCTAGTGCTGGATCACTCTGATCAATCACTGCAGAAGGTGATAACTGAGGTGACTGAAAGAAATAAGGTGGTACACATAGTGTAGCTGGTCTTCCTGGAGATATGAAATAAGGGAAAATGCTAATTACATGACACCTTGCTGCACACCAGAAGCATTGCCCACTCGCCATCCAACAACCTGTTCAAAGATGTTTTATCTCTCCATAGTAGGTACATTCTTCTAGTCCTGCCCGATACTGCTGGTAATGGCACTCAGGTGCTAGGGCCTGGGGTATATGTCAGGCTCCTACTGGTAGTCATGGACAAACAACAATCCTCTGATCTAGAGCTCCACATAAAAAACAGAGATGGTTGGCCCACCGGTAAGCTACACGGGTGTGTCCTCCCTTTCTACAGTAGGAATATCAACTAGAATCTCCTCGTACTGGAATAGATAATTACGTGCTGGTGCTGGTGACGGATGCTGAGATGAGAAACCTAACATGGGTATAGGATACCTCTTACGACCCTGAATTATTGTTGTGGTCTTTTTGGCTAGATGCTCGTGCTCTGTACAACCTCTAACTGTAAGACCTCGCTTCGAAAACCCCTGACATGCACTGCCTACTACGTTCGAGCAATATTTGGAAACTCTACTACAAAATAAGGTTATGTTGCTGCTAGGACTCCATCATGCCTCTCATCATCTCGAGTATGGCATGTTGGTCTATCTATTGGATGCACAGAAGGAATAGAAGCAACTGGTATGGCTGTCTGAGCCGGCTGAACTATTTAGACTAGAGTGAACTGAGCTGCCAACATATCCTATGATGGTGCTGGCTCCTGACACTGTGTAGACAAAATCTGATGATGGCCTGATAGTTGAACTACAGGTGAAGACAAACAAATAAGATCCTTGGGTGAAGAAAAGTTGGAATGTCTTGAAAGGATAGGGATACAAGATATCAGTAATAGGTAGAAACATGGCAAGGATATGCCAAGCAGGTTTACAATTCAAAGGTATCAGGAAATACGATAAGCAAGAGGAGATCAATTGAAGACAAATACATAGGATTGAGATTCTAACAAGATGAATCCCCCACAAGTCTAAAAAAATACCTACATGAGCTACCAATAAAACCTTGTTATGCCCCACTTCCAAAATAATAAGGAAATACGAGGAAGGACATAGCCAGCTACCCATTACAAAATATAAAAACATCGTATGGTGATCACGGATGTCTAAAAGACAAGTGGGAGGACTCTAGCATGCCACTGACGACTCCTAAGGTCAGACAAATCCTATCTCAATCTAATCAACACAAGAAACAGTAAAGAGTAAATCATATACGCAATGGGTAAGGCATCCTAAAAACTAATGCATATGTAATCATAAGAGCTGACATAATAAAAAGATACATCAACTGAATATACAAAAGTAAATAAATGTACAACTAGCCATGGTCCAGAATATACATCCACCATCTAGAGACGAATGGAACAAACCTAGATACAAGGACTATAACATGTCCTTAGCTAATACACCACAAAATGAAAGTACAACATGGAGTAGGAGACACAGATAACCCACTCGCTAATCCGAGCCTCAATCCTTTGAGTACGAGCCATCCGAAAATGTGACAGTAGATCCTTGGGAACCTAACCATGCAAAACCAGTAGGGTCAAAATTCCAAGCAATAAGTACCATAAGGGAGGCCCAAGGTGAGTGAACAAAGCTCATGCAATAAAATATAGAAAATATGATAAAATAATATGTTTAGGACGAGATTTATGTGGTACCAATACATGCATCACGAGAATAAGAAAGACTAAAAGAAATATTAAGCTATAAGAGAAGGATAAGCTGATGAACGACATGAGTGCTTAGAAACTACTCGAAATCGGAGCCACAACCCTTAAACTAAACAAGGACTGGGGTTATAGATCTTTTCCTGAGAAGAACTTATCCTCTGGCCATCCACCGACACTATGATAATGAGCGAGCATATAAAGTAACGCGCAACTAAAAAGCTCGGCCAAATATTCCTACGGCTTGCTACAGTTAACTAGCTAGGGTTATCACAAGTCCTAGTTATTAACATATGCAATTTGAGGATCTTTTCTACCACCTACGCTACAGATACTCATGTAGCCATGGGGAACGGTAAAAGAAAAGTAACACGTCATATACAATCAAAGATATAACTGATTGAGGCAAATTAACAACGAATATAATCAAACAAACATATAACTGACTATGTCGCAACTTAGCACATCTTGTGACAAGAAAAGTAAATGCTCAATAGTGCCAACAGCACTCTAGCTACAGTGGATAGGGACCTACACCAATCGGGGTTGAACCTGCCACTTTTGTGCCTATAGCTACATAAGTCACCGGTAGCACGAAGTATTCTTCCCTCCCAATATACTAAGTGGAATTAACTAGTCGATTATCCTACAAGTTTCCTTCTCGATTCTCAAGTCATGGACACTAAAGAATCGACCTAGAATCACAAGCCATGAGTACGAGCTATTCACGAGTTATCACGAGCAAACTTATCGTATTTCATAACACGCAATATATTGGACAATGCTCACGCTCGGTTATCCGATGCCAAATTGCGGTAGATTAAAGCACACAATAATTAATTTTCACGATGTTGTGGAGGATATGAACCCATGTCAAGCATATATGTGAAGAATACAACACTTTAAAATATACAAAATCATAACAATTTGATAAGAAATCAAAATAGTTGAAGAGTTATCAAAAATAAGCAAAAAAATACTATGTGATACTATTCAGAAATACTATGCGCCACTATGAAAAAATTAATATATGTGTACTATGCAGAAATTACTATGTGTGCACTATGCAGAAATACTATACGCGTACTATGCAGAAGCACTACGCATACTATGTAGAATTACTATGCACGTCCTATGTTGAAACACTATACATGACTATGCAAAAAATACTATGTGCGTATTATGCAAAAATCACTATCACTATGCAGAAATCATTATGCGGCAAATTTTTTGGTCGTATGGTCTATTCTTGTCGCATATCATTCTTGCGCATAACATAATATGAGCAAGGAACTGTTCATCGTCCCGAACACAGTAGGTCCAAAGAACATGGAATTTTTATAAATTTGTTTTAGTCATAAAACCTTCAATATAACTCAAAATCCAGTGATTCAAAAGCCAAAAGTGCATTGAATTCTCTACAACATAGGAGAACTAATTTTTAGAAATACTAATTTTAATATATCAATCCTATGAATTTACATAAAACCCTAATTTTAAATTTTAGATCTACTTCAAAATATCCACCAAAACTGAAAATGTCAAGTACTAAAGATGTAGAGAATATATATATACACAATATAGACTAAGAATATGTATATCAAAGAAATAAAAATTATAGTTTCTCCATTTGGGCAAGATGTACTTGCCTAAGTTGGATTGAGGGGGAGAAATAAATAAAGAAATGGAAAGAAGTGAAAATGAATGAAGAAATAAAGAAGAGGGCTAATATATGGTGAGGATAGATTCTTAGCGCTTGGATGAGCCAAGTCACTATTCTAGGCCACCTAAAGAAAATCACGGGTCCAATGGCCTATGGGTGAACCAAATTAGGAATCCATTCTACACACGGTCCTAGTACGGGTCTACGACAATACCAATTGTATTCTACTGGTCCAGGATAGTCTCACATATAAAATAAAAATAAAATATTCAAAATTTGAAACCAAACACGTGAAAATATGAAACACAGTATAAAGGTTTATGAGAAAAAAATTTAAATACCGAAAATTCAGAAATATGAAATCTGAAAATGAACGTGACAATTAGGATAAACTATCAAATGTATGAAGGATATATAGCTTGAAGTTCACTACGGAATAGATCTTAGAGATAATATTTAACTTGATGTATTTTAACAACTTTGCTTGGAAGTTAGTAGCATTATAAAAGATTACATGTTTCTAGTAAAACAAGCAGATTTAAGAAAATAAACGAGCTTCGTCAAAGGTAATATCAATTGGAGAGTTTGACAATGACTCCGAGGGGATACAAGACAAGTGGACATTACTACTCTCTTGTATGGAGTGCTACTGTCTAGAATTAACAAAACAACGCTATATGGAGATGAAAGAGAAGTAGACACCTTTGCTCTCCAGGGATATAATATCACAACATATTGGTTCATAGGTTGAGCTGAACATGACCATTTGTTAGTGAGGCTGACCACTCCCTTCTCTTCACTAAACATTGAGGCTAAAGATGGATAATAAAAGATTCTTCTTCATCATAAGTAGCATTATCGTCTTCTTCTGAAGTTGACATCCTTTTACATTTATTTGCATCAAGCAAATGTATAATGAGAGTGTCGTCGTCTCCTCGTTCATTGTCAAGGATATTTGAGAAATTGAAGCTTTGAACAAGTTGTTCGGTTATCTCAGCTTGACAAATGAGCTACACCAAAGTGCTAGCTTCAGCGGCCCTAATAGCTACTCGTATCTGTGTTACAGCCATGATTTACTGCCTTTGCTATGTTAATGTACTTCATGCCTCTTATTCCACTTGATGAGGCTACATATCTGGTTATTATTGGATTCCTTACACTATTCTTTCCATGAACAAGTTGTATCGTCATAAGGAAAGCTGGATTATTATTGAATTGATCCTGCAATTGGCCATTTCTTCATGTGTAAACTATGATGCATGGCAAAACTAGAGGTGTTATCTTCTTGGGGATTTTTATATTATTTATTAGCATTTATTTACTTGTGCAAAAAATCATAAGTAGATTTGTAAGCTGATAATTTTATAATTTATTACTTATTTAAGGGTGGGTAGATATGTATAGAATGTTGTTTGATAGAAAAACAATATGTTTATAGTATTTCAATTTCAACTATGTAGAAGCCAAGTTTGTTGTCGGTTCAGGTAATTTATAATGCAATTTTATTATTTGAGATGTGTTTTTGTTGTTGTAATTCTTGTTTGGTTTGCCAGTCTGTATTTTTATTTGTTTTACATACAATCTTGCTATGATTGTAACATTCGTGTTCTAAAGAGATGTATATACATATCTTGTTCACTTATTACAATACAGATGATGTTTTATATTTGAAATTAACAAACAAGGTTAATGTCAATGTTCATTTTTCAACTAGATTTATGTTCGAGACATTGAGATGTGTTATGAGAGAATTTTGAAAGGAAAACCTATACAACTTTTGAAAGTTTTACTATGAGTTTGAAGAATTTTACAGAACATTGGATGGATCGATCTCTTATTTTTACAGATGCTGCTGAGCTGTAGCTTGCACAAACTCCTTAAAGTTTCTATTTTTAAATTTACAACATTGGATGGAAATATTTGCAACTTTACTTTAATGTGCTTACCTTGATATAGCATCTTTGTTGGAGAGCTATAAGTAAAAATGATTTGGATATAGTTAAAGACAGTAGTTGTGACTAAAATTTATGTTTGATTTAAAATGATTCTATCTTCAATCCTTGATATAGCATCTTTGTTGGATTGTTATGTAAAAATTTTCGACACAGCTTATGAGAAAAGCATCCTACTATTCTCTTGGCTAAACGTGTTTACTAGGGAACCATATTATTTTGTCTGAAAAATTGTAAGCATAATTTTGTTTTTGTATCTTGCTTATAACGAGAAAGTAGAATCATATATTGGCTTGTTAATTATGATCATGGCGCAGCTAGAATCTATCGCTTTTGTTGATACAAATCAAACATAAATGTACATCTTGATCTTCCTCGTCTTCGAAACAACCATCCAACTTTGGAGGCTCGCCGAATTATTACTTTTCTCCCTTAAGAAGAGTATATAAACCTGATGATTTGATACACCCAATTCTCCAACATAGTCCTTTAAGGTTGATGACCATGTAATTGAGTTAAATAGAATTGCACAAATATACTTGGTTAGGTTGCTTAGAAGGCTCTTCTGTGACTATAATGCCTACTAAGCAATGATAAACAATCATCAAAGGATGCTCTCCATCAGTGAATGTGTCTCTGATGGAACAGTAATGTTAGATCTCATGATGACATATTACCTTGTCAAAAAGAGACAACAGGGATACAAACAGAAAAAAGGACACTTATATAAATCGTTATACTAGGACTGCCAGGACTTCCATGATCCTGGCAGTCCTAACAATAGTCAGAACTATCATGATTTTGGCGACCCTAGTAGTACTGTAGTTGAGAATTTCAGATTTTTGTAAAATTTTAAAGATGTCAAAATTTGTTGAGCTGAATACTTTGTCAAATACGATATTCTTCATGTCAAGGACCAAAAGCTTGAGAAGCTTGGTCAGTATGATTGGAGTGATGGAATTTTGTTATGGTTATGGATTAGAGACCACAAATGGTTTATTAAAGTAGAAGAAATTTTGCTTATAGTGACGGAAGTCAGTGACAGAATGAATATTCACACTAGTAAAAGATTAATTGTGTCGGAATAAGAAAAACGTTAGTAATACTATTTCTGACGGAACAAACATTTAATGGTGACGGAATATGTAGTCACTAAACTTTATTTAACCATTAAATGATAAATAGACGTGAAAAATATTACAGACTTCTAAATTAGTCACTAATAGAACAATTGTTTAATGTTAAATAATAAATTTAGTAAGAAAAATTAATCTAATAATTCTACAGATTTGTGGGACCTGGTTAGCGGGATTGAAAAATTGGGCGCTACTTTTTTCTCTCCCGCGCCATTACTTTTTCCTTTCCAGGATACTTGGTCATAAAGGTTTATTATCCTCTCATCCTCTAAATATTTACACATCTAAAATTTTCTCTTCCTCTCCTCCTCCTCCTCCTCCTCCTCCTCTCATCCTTCTCTAGGTCATGAGGATTTTCTTCTGATTGTAATTCTCCTATCTCCTCCGTTATTTAGTCACCTCCTTCTTTTATAATAATTTTTTGTTTTGTTTTAAAGGTGCTCATCTAGAGAGGTCAGTTGCGTTCAATTCTCTTCCACCACTATAGGTCAGTGGGGTTCAATCCTTTTCCACTGCGTTTCGTCTAAGAAGGAGATCCCACTCCAGGGAGAAGATCCCAATAGCTCAAGTAAATTTTAAAACCCTAACCATAATTTTCTTTCCCTATTTACATTATTTTCATTTTCTTTAATTTGTTTGTCTACAATTTTCTAGATTTATTTGCATAGGAATGTGACTATCTTTTAGTGTTTTAAATTAACTTGTGATTTATATTCAGGTTTCATGCTTATGTTTTCATGGCAAAGCTAAGAAGCATGGAGAGGCACCTGATCCAATATCATTTTTTAGAGACAAACATACTCGAAAGGATACAAAAATATCATGTGTATCTGAATCTGCTAAGATGAAGTTTGAATGAATTATTCTTCTACACTTAATAATCTTTGTTTTGTAAATATTGTAAAAAATAATCCATTTGGTTTTACATGTAAATTTAAAAACTTTAGGTTTAGATGGTGCAGAACTTGGAGACTTCGGTTACATTTGAGGGACATGACATGTTAGAATTGCGACAAAGAGTGTATGTCCAAGCAATGGGCCCGGAGACGCGAAATCGAGTACGTGGTGAATGGCTTGGTGTGCGAAATCGAGTTCTTTATTATGTTTCTTCATTACAATTTAGAACATCAATTTGTGTTGATATAGAATTTATTTTTTTGTTAATAGCAGACTTGACTTTGTTTTAGAGTATATTTTATTTTTGAGTTGTTTGTCTTATCTGATGAATATATTATTTGTGTCTTCATTTTTTTAATAAGAATCAACTTCTATTATTTTGGATGAAGAAATTATTATTTCAGCATAATGTGGTGGAAAGAAATTAACTTCTACTTGTGGATCAAGTAGTCATGACTAATTTTTTATATTATTAATGACATACCAAACAATTAGGACTGTGGTTCAAAAAATTTATAATTTATTAATCACCCAATATTAGTGACTGACCCATTAGTTAGTAATAATTTTATTACTGACCAATCAATTAATAGTGACTAACTTATTAGTTAGTAATAATTATTAGTGACCCAACATTAGCGACTGACGTATTAGTTAGTAATAATTTTATTAATGACCAAACAATAGTGACTGACTTATTAGTTAGTAATAACTATTAATGACCCAACAATAGTGACTGACTAATTAGGTAGTAGTAAATATTAAATACTTTTTTATATTGAAAGATAAACACTTATCTACGTAGCATGTCCAATTATAGTGCCAGATTTATGGATTCTTCCGTCACTAGCAGTATCAATGTCGCTCGTAGTAGTGACTGATTGTAACTCCGTTACTTATGAGATTAGTCCGTTACTAATATCATTTCTGACGAAATTCAATCACTATTAATATATATTAGTGACTGGTCTTCGTCGTAACTACAATCAACCACTTAAACCGTGTCACGTCCCAGAACCAGAATATTGGAGAGCGGGGGACAGGCACAGCCAGCTACGTACATTGAAGTGAAATCTACCTCGTAATACGATCACGGCTGTCTAGATGCAAGAGGGTTTATCTACAAACCATCAGTCTCTTATGGTCAAGAACAAACTAGTGTCTCAATCTCAAGCAAGCAAGTAAATGTTACAAGATGTTAGATCATCAGACCTACAAAGTAAGGCATCCCAAACATTACATACTCAGATGATCATGAAGCTAGTCATACAAAATATGAAGACTAACAAGAGTTAAATGATACATGGTCAACCCTAGGATTTGTCAATCATGTTACAGCCCTTAGGCAAACAGAAATTAAGTTTCAATACGAGCTAACACTTGCTCGGCAGCTAAACGTCTCAAAAGAATAAATTACAATAGAGTGGAAGAGCAAAATAAGAAACCCACTTATTGCCAGGATTACGTCTGGTGTTCACCATCTGGCTGGAAAGTAGGTCGATCCTTGGGTGCTTCTCTGAAATCTGGCCATACAAAACCAGCCGAGTCAGACCCCAGGAAGAGCAAATACAACAAGGGAGGCTCCACTTAGGAACTAAAACCAGCATATAATAACCAGAAGAAATGATAAAGGAACATAATTAGATAACATGAAAGACAAAGTGAAAGTGGCATGCTAGCTTGCATTAGAGAAACAAGAGGTGGAATATAAATCCCATGTTAATCAAGAGAATCATTCCGGCACGGCCAATCAAGTCCTACGCCTTGTAATTGTTAGCTAACTAGGGTTATCACAAGCTTAGTTACTAACAAGATGCAATGAGATGTTCCCATAGTCACAAGCCCTACAGACTATCGAGGTTATCCAGGCGAGGGTTATAAGAGTTACAAGAGTTATCAAGATTACTGGTGTACTTTAGTGCTTATTATTCAAGAAGTGCAACACATGACAGTGTGCTGGAAATGTGCCCTACTCGTCGGCAGGCTACAAGTCCACAGATGTGTCCAGGATAACAGGATCGCTTGTAACTAGGAAATCTCTCTATATGAACTACTTGATCAATCTAGTCATCAACCTAGTCAGATTCATTACGAATTCCTGACCGTGGTAACCAGGAATTCATGTCCTAGTCATGATACAAGACGAGACATGTAGCTTGTACATGCACAATCAGGAAAATCAACCACGAAGTCAAGACAAGAGTTATACTGGCAAGAAAGCAATAGCTGTCGCAACAGCATCCAAGATTATATATGTCATATCAGGTTTACTTGTCATTTGTCATGAGTACTTGTCAGGAGTGTGCCTCGACGGATCACTATCAAGAATAACCAAGATATGTCATATACCATACCGAGTTCGTGTCAAGTCAAGTCCAGTCAAATCTTATCAAGCTCAAGCTCTATCATGCTCAACAAGTTAATAAGTTGGGTCATCACAAGGCAAGTCAAGTACAGGATACATGCAAGGATCACAATATTACATTACTTCTAAGAACCACACAGAACAATCATGGAAATATAACAAGAAGTTCTTGGCAAGAAAAGGCGCATGGGTCAAAGGCGCTATGTGGCAAATGGTGATAGGGGTCAAGTGGTGCCAGGCTAGGAGCCAGGTTGCGCCAGAAGCCAGGCTGCGCCAGAAGCCAGGTTGCGCTAGAGCGCATGCAACCGAGATGGCGTGATGCTAAAAAGCGCACACTCACACTGTTCATCTTCTCCAACCAGCATAAAAATGCGTGGTTGAACTAATAAACTTCAAAAATCCATTACTTCCTCAAAACAAGTCAAAATCTAACTTTTCAAAGGTTAAAATTGGGTAGAACGAGATTTCCTACAACATGAAGCAACTAGTTTTCGAAAATACCAAGTTTTAGTAGATCAAAACCAAAAAAATAAGAAAATATCTAAACTTAGATCTACAAAAATGTACCCAATAAAACCAAAATGCCAAGTTCTAAAGAAACTTAGAATCTTACAAAGAAGAGAACAGAACATTAAAACTTGAGATCTATCATGAAGCAAGTTGCACTTGCCTAGGGCTTGGTAGGTGGGAGGAGTTACGGAGAAGAAGAAAGAAATACATGAAGAAGTTATGGAGGGGAGAGAGAGATGTTGGTTTATATATCAAGCTATCCATCTCAACTCAAACCAAACCAAACCAAACCAAACCAAGCAAAGCTAAACCAAGTTGAACCAAGGGAAACCAAATCAAGTCAAGATTAAACCAAGACTAGGCTAAACAAGACAACTCTAACTACGGTTCACCTGACATATGTCAAAATTTGTATATGTATAATAAAAATACGTATAACGAGAAACAAGAGTGACAACTCTACCCACAATAAATAAATTATGTGCTCAAAATTTAATCAAGAGGCTAGAGGTGTCGGGACAAGCTATAATAATTACAGGCAATCTATGACTAGCAGTCAATCAAGAAATCATTCATACAAGCAAGGAAGTAAAAGTATAAGACATAAGGAAGACATTATACCTCATGAGTCAAACATGTGTGGATATCGTGATCGGATATCATCCTCACGTTTTCAAGTTGACTCACCCAAAGAGTGATGACCCCAAGCAACATGGACTAAACTAATAGTCTTGTTCTTGAGTACCTTCTCTCTTTGGTCCAATATGGATACGGACATTTCCTCATACGAAAGATTGGTACCAACAACCAATTCTAAATGATCAAGGATATGGCTCAGATCCGAAATGTACCGTCTCAATTGGGATACATAAAATACATCATGTATCTCACATAACAACGACGAAAGAGCGAGACGATAGGACACATTACCTACTTACTCGAGAATATCAAACGACCCTATATACCTAGGACTAAGCTTTTTCTGTACGTCGAATCGAATGACGCTACAGGTAGGCAAGATCCTAAGGAATACGTGGTCACCAATAGAAAACTCAAGAGGATGCCGATGAGAATGGGCCCAATGGAGCTGACGATCTTATACAACTCGATGATGATCTCTGACTTGTCTGACCACCTCGATAGTCTGAGTAACCATCTCTGGACCAAGCATCTGCCTATCGCCTACATCATCCCAGGCTAAAGGTGATCTGCACTTCCTGTCATATAATGCCTCAAATGGTGCCATCTGGATACTGGCCTGAAAACTGTTATTGTAGGAAACTCCACTAAGTATAGATCTTCCCACGAACCACCGAAGTCAAGTGTACAGGATCGTAACATATCCTCAAGAGTTTGAATTGTGCGCTCTGACTGACCATCTGTCTGCAGATGATAAGCTGAACTAAACTTGAGACGAGTTCCCAAACTCTCTTGAAGACTCCGCCAAAAGTATGATGTAAATCTTGAATCTCTGTCTGACACGATGCTGACTGGCACTCCATACAATCTGACTATCTGTCTGAGATACATCTCTGCAAGTTGATCCATTGACTGACTAATTCTGAAAGAGAGAAAATGAGCTACCTTCATGAGTCGGTCAACTATAGCCTATATAACATCTCTCACAGTTGGAGATTTAGGTAAGCCAGTTACAAAATCTATGGTAATATGCTCCCATTTCTATTCTGGGATCGTTAAAGGTTGAAGAAGTCCAGCTGGTCTCTGATGTTCATCCCTGACTTGCTGGCAAACTAAACAACGAGTGACAAATCGGGCTATCTCCCTCTTCATGACATTACACCAGAAATGCTGACGGATATCACGATATATCTTCGTACCTCTGGGATGAATTGAATACTGTAACTGTGAACTGTGAGCTTCTTCCATGATCTCTTGTCTGATGTCACCACTGGGCATACAAAGATGCCTTACATGTCGGAGTGTGCCGTCTTCGTGAATGCATAATTTTTCTCTTCGTCCTGCTTCACATTCTGTACTAAGCCGCTGAAGCTTAGAATCCGCTGACTGAGCTATCTTGATCCTCTCAACTATACTGGACTGAACTTGCATACTAGCCATTAATGCCATATTGGTAGGGAGAACTATCTCTATTCCCATCTTCTGAAGATCCGCTAATAACTCTAGCTGTACTGTTAGAAATAAGCTTCTGCTCTTCTGCTCAATGCATCTACAACTACGTTGGCCTTCCCAGGATGATACTGTATGTTGATGTCATAATCCACTAGTAACTCTAGCCATCTTCTCTGAAGCATGTTAAGATCCTTCTGGGTGAACACATGCTAAAGACTCTTGTGGTCGGTGAAAATCTTTACCCAATCTCCATACAAATAATGCCTCCAAAGCTTAAGTGCAAAAACCACCGTTGCTAACTCCAAGTCATGGGTTGGAAATTCCTCTCATGATCACGAAGCTGACGTGACGCATAAGCTACTACCTTGCCATGTTGCATTAAGATGCATCCCAATCCTCTGCCTGAAGCGTCACAATAAACTAAAAATCCTTTCGTCCTATCTGGAAGAGTGAGAATACGTGTCGTCATCAATCCTTGCTTCAATTTATCGAATGAACACTGACACTCTGCTGTCCAAGCAAACTGTACATCCTTGCGGGTCAACTGCGTCAATGGTGCTAAAATTCGATCAAAGTCTGATACAAATCGTCGGTAATAGCCTGCCAATCCTAGAAAACTGTGAACCTCTGTGATGATACTGGGTACTGTCCATGTCTCTATAGCTACTATCTTCTGGGGTCCACTTCCACTCTACCTCTGGTGATGAGTGACCTAAGTATGAAATACGATCAAGACAAAATTCGTACTTACTGAACTTCTCGTACAACTGGTGCTCTCTAAGAATCTGAAAGACTATGCGAAGATGTTGCTCATGCTCTGCTTTACTCTTGCTATAGACCAAGATATCGTCTATAAATACTATCACGAATTGATCTAAATAAGGCATGAATATGCGATTTATGAGATCCATGAATACTACTGGCACATTGGTCGCTCCGAATGGCATAACGAGAAACTCCTAATGCCCTATATAGATCTGAATGTCGTCTTCGGGATGTCTTTCTCTCTAACTCTGATCTGATGGTACCTCGACCGTAAGTCAATCTTCGAGAATACTGCCGCTCCACTGAATTGATCGAATAAATCATCTATCCTTGGTAGGGAATATCTGTTCTTGGTTGTTACAAAATTCAAGGTATGATAATCAACACATAATCTTGACGTTCCATCGTTCTTTTCCATAAGAAGCATCGGGGCTCCCCAAGGCGATCCACTAGCACGAATGAATTCCTTGGTTCTAAGTTCTTCAATCATCTTGTACAGGATCTCCAATTCTGATAGTGCCATTCTGTAGACTCTCTCTGATACTGGTGTCGTCCCTGGAATTAAATCAATGGTGAACCCTATCTCTCTCTGGCGGCATGCCAGGAAGCTCTTCAAGAAATATGTCAGGAAATTCTTCTACTACTCTGGAAAACTGAACTGTTTCTGCTACTGCCATCCTCAAGACTGGTAGAAGGTTCTACTTTGTCTCTGGAAAATAAAAACTCTTTTTCGCCGGGATACTAAAAATAATCCTGCCAACATGCCAAAAATACTCCTAACAAGTGACATGTACACCTGACATGACATGCATAATCTTGGATGCTATTGACAGCTATTCCTATCTTGCTAGTATAACTCTTGTCTTGACTCCGTATTTGATTTTTCTGATTGTGCATATACAAGCTACATGTCTCGTCTTGTATCATGTCTAGGACATGGATTTCTGGTTACCACGGTCCGGGATTCATAATGAATCTGACTAGGTTAATGACTAGATTGATCAAGTAGTTCATATAGAGAGATTTTTCAGTTACAGGTGATCTTGTTATCCCGGCCACACTTGTGGACTTGTAGCATGTCGACGAGTAGGACACATTTCCAGCACACTGTCATGTGTTGTACTTCTTAAATCATAAGACTAAAGTACACCAGTAATCTTGATAACTCTTGTAACCCTCGCCTGGATAACCTAGAGAGTTTGCAGGACTTGTGACTGCGGGAACATCTCATTGCATCTTGTTAGTAACTAAGCTTGTGATAATCCTAGTTAGCTAATGCTAGCAAGCCGTAGGACTTGATTGGCCATGCCTGAATGATTGTCTCATGATTAACATAGGTATTATTTCCACTTCTTGTTTCTCTAATGCAAGCTAGCATGTCCCTTTACTTTGTCTTTCATGTTATTTAATTATGTTCTTTTGTGATTTCTTCTGGTTATTATATGCTGGTTTTAGATCCTAAGTGGAGCCTCCCTTGTGGCACTTGCTTTTTCTGGGGTCTGACCCAGCTGGTTTTGTATGACCATATTTCGGAGAAGCACTCGAGGATCTACCTACTTTTCAGCCAGATGATGAACACCAGACGTAATCCTGGCAACGAGTGGATTTCTTATTTTACTCTTTCACTCTATTGTAAATTATTCTTTGAAGCATTTAACCGCCGATATATATTTTTTCCAAAATGCTAAAGAGACCGCATGAAGGGTGGTAGGGGAGAGGGGGGTTGGACCGCGCCAACGTGCCCCCCCCCCCCCCCCCCCCCCCCTCCACCCACCCACCCACTACACACACCCCCCCCACACTGGGCCCATGCCCAAAAAAAGGGACCCCCCTCCAATGGCAGCCCAACACCTGGCGTGCGGGCCAAGACCGCGGTCCATGTAGCATTTACTCTACTTTTTAGGGTTTTGGAGGAGGAGGCAAGTGGAGAATAAAGGTTGGATTTTAGACTTAACTATGTGAAGCTCCCCAACAATTTTGACACGGCATTTTGGTAATAAACTTTTAAAAAATTGTGATGTCTCCTAACAATGTGGATTGTGCCTATATAAATAAACAAACTTATGGTATCAAAATACTTTGAGACAGTTCATAGTATGAATGAAATGTAGAAAAAAAAATCCACAATTAAACAAGAGTATCAAATGTGAAACTGTACTTTGATCGAGGTGATGAACTTACTAACAGATAATAAAGCAAGCCCATAATTTAAGTCGTGGCCTAACAATCTTCATCCGACAGAAATAGGAGTTTCAAGAACCCATCTAGCTATGGAACATTCCTCAGGAACCAGGAAGAAAAAATTGTGATGTCTAATTCCATAACAACAATACGTGAGAAATAGGAGGGAAACTTACCTAGAGTGCGACGATGGAGTCGGGAGACTGGCGAGCAGTTCAGCCAAGATGGCGCAGGAGGAGAGGGCGGCGGGCAGTTCAGTCTATAAAAATCCAGTACTTGGTTTGTTATTGCTAGTTAGTAGTATTTGGAATAGGAGAAGGTTTCTTCCAGCTTAAAGACTCCTAGTAGAACTTAAAATTCGTATAGCTCGCATGACAGACAGACATATAAAGAGAATTTTATAGTTACGTACGTCTCGCTTTGTTTATTATCCATAGCTATCTCCAGCTACTAGCATATGGATTCTCAACCTCCTAGTTCGTCGGCACCTACTGGCGAAATAGTGGCGCCGACAGTGACCGCGACTCTGACAATTTATGGTACGGCGACGACCTCGATTTGTCAAACACTAGCGTGCTGTCGGAATTGGAGTCATGGAATCGGAGTTGGAGCCGAAACAAGAAGTTCGAGAAGGCGCTCGTGAGTGTTCCCGAAGGCACGCCCGATCGGTGGGAGAGGATAGCAATGATGCTCCAAGTCAGGACCGGGGAGGAGGTGCGGGCACGTTACGATAAGCTTGTCGAGGATATCGATAAGCTTGTCGAGGAAATCGAGTCCGGCAAGGTCGCTCCTCCGCATTACGACGATGACTATGCACCCAGCCTCCAAGGAGACACAGCAAAACTCAAGCCTAAGAGAAGTCTCTTGTGATTAGCCGGACGGAAGAAGAACACAGGTTACTTATTAAATAGGGGCTATCGCAATTTTTTTTAATTGCTATTTTTTGATACACATCATATTTTTTTTAAAAAAATAATAGTTAAGACAGACAGAATTCAAACCATCAGTTAGGACCGTCAAGCAGTCAGTAATCCTGGCAGTCATCGTCCCAGCCGAATATCAATTTCTAAATCTTTGAAACCCAAAAATGGTGTTTAAAACCACTACAATTTTAAAATCTTCTAAGCCCTAAAAAATAGTGTTTAAAACGGCTAATACTGGTATTTGAAATAAATAAATTTACGACATACATTAATTATATATTAATTGAAATATATAAAACAGAAAGAAAAAAATTCTAAGACTTGTTTTGTTAAATTTTATTTGGAAAAACCAATAAAATATACATTGAAATGAAATGAAAAAAAAAAAATTATTTGCAAAAGAAAAGGAAGAGGAAGATGGAGAGGAAGAGTATTCCACTATTAATCATATAATAACTATTAATTTCTTTAATTTTCTTAATTTCTTTGTGTTCAGGTCGTTCTTGATAGGTCTGGAAAAGTATGGAAAGGGACAGTGGAGAGAGAGATCGAGAAATTGCGTGAAGACGAAGTCACCGATGCAGGTGGCAAGCCATGCTCAGAAGTACTTTCTTCGTCAACTCCAGATGCTCAGCAAGGTCGACACCAAAAGGAAGAGCATACATGACGTCACCTTGCCTACTAATTGTTAAATTAATCATGTTGTCCATTCGTCCTTGTAATCCATTCTTTCTTGCAAGTCCCTATTCTTTAGTGAAGCTTGTGGTAAAGAGCTTTTTGCTCCTAGTTAAACTTGTGGTAAGGAGCCATGTGTTCCTAGTTTTTTGGTTGCTTGTAAGCCTATTTAAAGGCTCCTCTAATAAGCATTATTAACTCACCAAGTTGCAATTACACAAAAGCTTTCTCTCCTTCCTCTCGTTGAGTGCTTCGCTAGTCCATCTTATTGGCCAACAATTGGTATCAGAGCAACAAGTGACGATGGCGGAATCAAGCTCTTCTCCCACAACACCGTGCGCCAGGATCGAGGACGACGTCGGAGGAAGCGGCAACGACCGCATCATGGAGAGATGGGATAAAGTCAAGTACCTGATTCTGACACGGACCAACTACGCTGACTGGACTCTCTTAATGAGAGTCAACGCGGAGGCTCAAGGCCTGTGGGAGGCGATCGAACCTGGGGTCGCCGTCTACCGCGATGATAGAATGGCCCTATCCGTCATAGTCCGAGTCGTGCCGCCAGAGATACTGCGGACATTGGCAGTAAAGATACTGCCAAGGAAGCGTGGGACGCCGTAAAGACCATGCGGATGGGGGTCAAGCGTGTGCGCAAGGCCAAGGCGCAGAAACTCTGTGCCGACTTTAAGACGATCAAGTTCAAGGATGGCGAGTCCGTCGAGGACTTCGCGATGCGGCTCATGGGACTCGTCAACAACCTGCAACTACTCGGCGATGAGCTGTCCGAAGAGAAGGTAGTTAAAAAGTTCCTTCGTGTTGTTCCAGCCAGGTACACGCAAGTCGCCATCTCCATTGAGACTCTAGTGGATCTCAAGATGCTGTCGATTGAAGAGATTACCGGTCGGCTTCTAGCTGTCGAGGAGCGGTATGATCTCGATGGCAACGCCGACGACACATGAAGCCGCCTTCTCCTCACTGAAGAGGAGTGGCTCGCTCGCACGAAGCAGAGAAAGCAAGGTGAGCACTTCTCCGACGGCCGCAAAAGCATTAGTCGGGGCGGTAGGCCAAGAGGTCGTGGCCGCGGTGACACGAACAACGGCAGCAACACAACGTGTCCGGCAACACGCATGACAAGAAGGAAAAGTGCGACAATTGTGGCATCTACGACCATTGGGCAAAGGACTGCCGCAAGTCGAAGCGCGATAAGTTGGCCCATCTGATGCAAGCAGACGACGAGGAGCCTGCACTACTGATGGTGCAGGAGAGTACACGCTCGTCGAGACCACCGTAGGCGTGACCAACACCGTTGTACTCGACGAGGTGCATGCTCAGGTGCATCTGGGCCACAAGGACGACCACGATGACGATGCATGGTACCTCGACGTCGGCGCCATCAACTACTGCTCGGACTGTAATAAAATCACAGAGGTGGTGTTTGACCACTCAGCTGGCGACACTATCTGCCTAGAGTGTGGAATGGTGTTGGAGGATCACTCCGTCAATGAGACCTCGGAGTGGAGGACCTTCGTTGGCTTGTATCCTCCACAACCAGTACCACCTACTTTGCAAGCTCAAGTAGCAAACCCCTTGTAGTGCCCCGTCCCGTTTAGTCAATCGGAGGAATCGAAATGCTGACGAAGTTCGAACTTAGCCATGCAATGACCTGCTCGAAGTCCCGCTCGGTCGAGGCGACTCCTCGCTCAGGTGGGTGGCTTCGGTGAACTTGCCTCAGCTTGGCCTTCGCACTAAAAAAATAAAAGTTTTTAAATGCACGAGTAGACTTGATAATAAAAGAGACGAATCCACATTGTTAAGATAATAATTCCAAGTCAGGTCAAACTGAGTTAGAATATAGAACGGTCCTACGGTCGGTTTAGAAATGTTGCACGATGGCTTTCAAAATGACACTCGGTCCTTCGTTCCGTGGCTTGGGAGAAGGAAAGTTGGTCTTCGCCACAAAGCTATGAATTAGCTGAAATCATAGGCGTCGCGCGCATAAATGCTTGATAAAGCATGCACGGTTCCAACGTTTGAGGCTTGGCATAGCCTTTGCTCTCCCCATTAGGTTAAGTTGTATCGTACGGCTTGTGGCATAAGTCTAGACACCCAAAGAACTTGGTTGTTCAAAGTCAAACGCATGTAATACACGTTTCCACGATGCAAGGCTTGACGCAGCCTTTGCTCGTCAAGTTGTTGCATGATTTAGTTAGGAAAAGTTATGTTACGCTAGTGAACACTAATAAAATATGCTCAATTAGCGACGTAAATTTAGCGACGTTTGAATAACGTCGCTAAATTGTGCACATTAGCGACGTTTAATTGAAACGTCGCTAATAGTCGCTACTAGCGTCGAAAATAGCGACTTGCAATGACGTAAATTAGTTACATGAGCTAGTCGTCGCGAAACGTCGCTAAGACGTCGCTAATAGCGACTAATTTAGCGACGTTTGGATGAACGTCGCTAAATTCTAATTAAATTCCCCCCAACGATTCATTTCCCTATTTTACTCTCTCACTCTCTCTCCTCCCCCCTCCGGCGCTCTCACTCTCTTTGGCGACTCTCCTCCCTCTCCGGTACGTGACTCTCCCCCTCTCTCTATTTTGGTTGTTGGTTGTTGGGGGAGTGCGGGTGGCTCGAGTGGAGGGGCAGGAGGGATACGGGTGGTTGGGGGGTGAGTGGGTGGTGGCTGGGGGGGTGGGGCAGGAGGGGTGAGGGCGGCTAGGGGAGGGGAGCTAGTGTTAGGGTTTAGGTTATGGGTGGGTATGTGTGGGGGAGGGACGGAGGTGTGAGGGTGGCTGGGGGAGGGGAGCACGGGGGTGGGGGTAGCTATGGAAGGAGAGCAGTGGCGATGGGGCGGCTGGAGTAGGGGAGCATGGGGGTCGAGGCGGCTGGGTGAGGGGAACAGTGGGGGTGGGGGCTGCTGGAGGAGGGGAGCAGGGGGGGTGTGGCGGCTGGGGGAAGGAAGAGGTGGGGGCGGCTGGGGAGGAGAGCAGGGGGTGGGGGCCGCTGGGGGAGGGGAGCAGGGGGGTAGGAGCGGCTGGGGGGGGAGGGTTAGGGTTCGGGTTAGGGGGGCTATGGGGAGGGGAGGGTTAGGGTTAGGGTTCGGGTTAGGGTTAGGGATGGTTGGTGGGGGAGGGGGCTAGGGAGGGGAGGGGGCTGGTGGGGAGGGGGGCTGGGGAGGAGGGGTTAGGGATAGGGTTCGGGTTAGGGTTAGGGGTGGTGTACGGGGGGGGGGGGGCTTGGTCAGAGGTACCGATAGTACCAAAAAATCTGATAATTTAATAATAATTATTTGTTTTCCGACATCGAAAAATGTGATACTACAATTCGAAAGCACCGATAGTGCCGATATTTGTAACAAGTAGTTTTGTTGGTTGGTTAACTGGTAACAAGGTGATCAGGACATATAGCCCCTGCAGTCATTTGACTGCGAGGCAAAAACTATGTAGCCATAGATAAAGTTGACTGTCCTCCGACCCTCATCCCTCGGCAATGATGATACGACAACCTATACTATATCTTTTAGTAGTAGATGATGTCTTAGTATTACATTATGTGGGTTCATCTTGATTCTGTTATATCCTTCAGATACTAGATTCGATAAGAACATATACTACACCATATGTACAGAACATAGATGATTCACACTAATGTATGCTAGAATGAATTTTGGGTTGTGTTCTGAGCCATCCGTTCTCAAACTTAAAATAGATATGAATTAGTACTCTGTGTCAATCTTTGTTTTTGTATTTTCGGCGAACCCAAGGATGTTGGATTCTGTATTTTATTTTAGATTCTGTATTTTGGCTCCAGTTCCATCTCCATTTGCATTAATCTACGGTACGACATGGTGATCAGGACATAGTCCCTACAACCATTCAACTAGCAAGGCAAAAACTATGTAGCCGTAGATGAAGTTGACTGTCCTCCGACCCTTATCTCTCGGCAATGATGATACGATAACCTATCACTATATCTTTTAGTAGTAGATGATGTCTTAGTATTACATTATGTGGGTTCATCTTGATTTTGTTATATCTTTCAGATCTAGATTCGATAAGAATATATACTACACCATATGTACAGAACATAGATGATTCACACTAATGTATGCTAGAATGAATTTTGGGTTGTGTTCTGAGCCATCCGTTCTCACACTTGGCAAAAAATTGAATTTTCTGTATTTTATCTGCTTTCGAAAATGTACTCAAACGAGATGATGGTTCCTTTAGTTAGCTTGCTTTTGTTACAATTATATTTTGTGAATATCGATCTTACCAGATGGCATCCATGACCTGAGGGCGGCACATCATTTGAGGGAAACACTGAATGCTGAGGTTGGCTCCTCCTACTGTTAAGGAGGAAGTGGCACCGGTAGCTAGTGAGACCGGGAGTTCTATTCATCCAGCACCTGCAATGGACTATATCTCTCCTGCCCCGTCGATCCCACTTATCCGAGGTGGTTGCATGATCGTATCACTGAGCGTTTGCGTGAGCTACGTGGTTCTCATTAGCTATTAGTACTTATTTGTATTCGACTATTTGTATTGGGTTGTGCTTGTATTAGACTATTTGTATTGGACTACATATATGAATTAGTACTGTGTCAATCTCTGGATTGTATCTCCAGCTCCAGCTCTATTTGAATTCTGGATTCTGGATTCTGTATTTTGTATTTTAGATTCTGTATTTTGGCTCCAGCTCCATTTGCATTTATCTACGGTATGACATGGTGATCAGGACATAGTCCTTGCAGCCATTCGACTGGTGAGGCAGAAACTATGTAGCCGTAGATAAAGTTGATTGTCCTTCGACCGTCATCCCTCGGCAATAATGATATGACAACCTATCACTATATCTTATATAGTAGTAGATGATGTCTTAGTATTATATTATGTGAGTTCATCTTGATTCTGTTACATTCTTCAGATACTAGATACGATAAAACATATACTACACCATATGTACAGAGCATAGAATTCACACTAATATATGCTAGAATAAATTTTTGGTTGTGTTCTGAGCCATTCGTCCATACACTTGGCAATTAAGCATGTGAAATATATCGTTGAAGAACATAAAACTTGTGGTCGTTACTGCAGAAAGTGCAGACTGACATGAACTGACGCACGAAAAGGAGGAGATCAAAGCTGTAACAAGTAAAGTTGTGTTTTGGATGTTCTACTCTTGTCCCTTTGTTCCCAAAGTAAGATAAAATGAATACAGAACAAGTATCGAGTTTATAACTCTTGTAAGCTCTATACTTGAGTTACGAACTCGATACTTGTTCTGTATTCTTTAATTATAGCTTGCTTTGTGAACAAAGAGTTTACAAGAGTTCTTTTTCCAAAGCACAACTTTACTTGTTCTGGCTTAGAGCTCCTCATTTTCATGTGTCAGGTCATGTTGGTCTTCAATTTCTACAGTAACTTCCTCCAATTAACCTCCATCCCTTGGCAATGATGATACGATAACCTATCTTAATTCTGTTATTAAAGTAGATTATGTCTTAGTATTATATTATGTGGGTTCATCTTGATTCTGTTATATCCTTCAGATACTAAATTCGATAAGAACATATACTACACCATATGTACAGAACATAGATGATTCACACTAATATATGCTAGAAATTTTGGGTTGTGTTCTGAGCTATTCGTTCTCACACTTAAAACATATGAATTAGTACTGTGTGTCAATCTTTATTTTTATATTTTGGCGAACCCAGGGTTTGGATTCTGTATTTTGTATTTTGGATTCTGTATTTTGGCTCCAGCTCCAGCTTTATTTGCATTAATCTACAATACGATATGGTGATCAGGACATAGTCCCTGCAGCCATTCGACTGGCGAGGCAGAAACTTGTAGCCGTAGATGAAGTTGACTGTCCTCCGACCTCATCTCTCGGCAATGATGATACGACAACCTATCACTTTATCTTTTAGTAGTAGATGATGTCTTAGTATTACATTATGTGGGTTCATCTTGATTCTGTTATATCCTTCAGATACTATATTCGATAAGAGTGAGATCGCTGGAGAGAGTGAGAGCACCGGAGGGGGGAGGAGAGAGAGTGAGAGAGTAAAATGGGAGGAAAGAATTGGTAGGAGAATATAATTAGAATTTAGCGACGTTCATACTAACGTCGCTAAATTAGTCACTATTAGCGACGTCATAGCAACGTTTCGCGACGACTAGCTCAAGTAACTAATATACGTCGTTGTCGGTTGTGTTCTGAGCCATCCGTTCTCACACTTAAAACAGATATGAATTAGTACTATGTGTCAATCTTTGTTTTTGTATTTTCAGTGAACCCAGGGATTGGATTCTGTATTTTGTATTTTAGATTCTGCATTTTGGCTCCAACTCCAGCTCCATTTGTATTAATCTACGGTACGACATGGTGATCAGGACATAGTCTCTGTAGCCATTCGACTGTCGAGGCAGAAACTATATAGTTGTAGATGAAGTTGACTGTCCTCCGACCCTCATTTCTCGGCAATAATGATACGACAACCTATCACTATATCTTTTAGTAGTAGATGATGTCTTAGTATTATATTATGTGGGTTAATCTTGATTCTGGTATATCTTTGAGATACTAGATTCGATAAGAACATATACTACACCATATGTACAGAACATAGATGATTCCACTAATGTATGCTAGAATAAATTTTGGGTTGTGTTCTGAGCCATCCATTCTCACACTTGGCAAAAAATTAAATTTTCTCTATTTTATCTGCTTTCGAAAATGTACTCAAACGAGATGGCACCCGTTCTCATAGATGGCACCTAAGACCTGAGGATCTCGCTTGAGGGAGGCACAGATGGCTGTGAAAGAGGTGGCACAAGAGGGCAGTTCCACCGATAGAGCTGCTCCAGAAGTAATTCCTAAAGCTGAGGGAGCTGTGATAGAGAATGTAGCACCAGAGGGCAGTTCCACCGGGAGTTCCAGTCATCCATCTCCTCTGGATATTGATCTGGCTGCCGTAGATCCTACTTATGCGTGCTGGCTGAAGGAGTTCTATCTGCCCCAGCATATAAGACAGTAGATACATATATTGACTCGATTTATTTGATGGATATATCTCCTCTATATATTGTGATGGATATTTGTTTTGATGGATATATCTCCTTTGGATATTGTGATGGATATTTGTTTTTTGGTGTGTGATGTATATTGGTTTGTGTGATGTGTGATGCATATTATGATGTATATTGGTTTGTGTGTTGTGTGATGCATATTGTGATGTTCCGAGAGGCTTGAGAAGACGACCAATTATTTTTGGTCTATTCTGGATTGTATTGTGCATGCCGGTATTGAGTGTTCCACCGAAGGGGTCGGCAAACCCAAGGATTAGATTCTGTTTGGATTGGATTGGATTCTGTATTTTGGATCTGTATTTTGGATTGTACATTTGCATTCTGGATTCTCTTTTTTATTTTTTTCAATTTAGCGATGTTTTTAGCGACGTTTATATTCGTCGCTAACTGTTAGCGACGAATGAAAACATCGTTACTGTGTCGCTAAACGGCGACCACAAGCAAACGTCGCAAATGACATCGCTAATTAGAGACGTTATAAACGTCGCTAACTAACGTCGCCACAGCGACGTTTTGCGATGTTTTCTCGTTAGCGACACGCTTTTTTTCGTCGTTTCCAA